>JALRML010000025.1:0-103463 GCA_026120125.1 Pseudocercospora vitis | reverse complement strand
CCCCAACACACCCACACAATCATTACACCGACGACGACGACGAGAGAAATCGGCATACGACGGCCTGCAGAAAGCACGGATTCCATCCAACAACCGCACACGATCGATTTCTACAACCACTCACCAGCACCAGCACCAGCGCCAGCAGGAGCCCGAGATTGCCGATCGACATACTACTACTACTACTACTACTACTACTACTACTACTACTACTACTACTACTACTGTACCGTTGCGAAAGGGATAAGGGTCGCGATGCCATCACTAGTTGACGACCTAAGCCCAAGAACCGACGAGAGGCCGAAGAAGGGCATTGGCATTAAGGAATCTTCCACGACGAGCGGAGCCAGGGGACTGGACTATTGCAGGGCTAGCAGGGTTGTGTTTTTTTTCGTCCACTTTAAATAATAATAATAATCAAGCCTGCTCATCATCAGGGAGAGTGAGAGCGCGCTATCGATCGGACGGGGGAGAGGTCCCTTGGGGGATGTCGTCAGTCAAAGACAGCGTGGAACTAGTCATTATTACTTGAGCGTCTCGGGCTCTAGAGGCTCGAGCCCCACGTGCACTCTGATAACCGGACTTGCCTCTTCCGACCAAGGAAGATAAGCGAGCGCAGCAACAACAACGTCGATATGCGTTACACATGAAATTTTGAACCATCGCTCTTCCAGGCCACAGATCCTCGCGTCCGTACGTCGCAAATATTGGTTGTGTTCCAATTGTGAGAGAATGTGGTACTGTAGAATCAGTCCTGGACCGTGACTTCGAGACGTGGAACGCGAACAGATCATGTACGTAGCAAGCACACTTGTGTACAGCACCAGCACACTTGGTAGCTACGTCTCCCGGACCCTGCAATATTCGCCCTTGCATATTCTGCATGCATGCATGCATGCTTCGATGTACACCCCGTCCCAGCGCCCGCTATTCCCATTACAAAAATTTGTTGCGTGTGATGCTGTCAAAACTCCAGTACCCAATGCTTAATCTGTTCTGTACCCCAGCCGAGCGGGGGGTGGCATTGCATCAGCCAAGCGTGGCTGTGTCTGCCTGAGATACTGAATGATCTCATATGTCCCGTGCGCTTTCGACTCTATGCTCGAGCATGGCCAAAAACTTGTAGCCTCGAGTGGAGAGGGGAGATGAGTCAATGCTCGCTTCTTGCTCCTGCTCAGAACCAATAACTTTCGCCACTCTGGCTGATAATGAATTCACACCCCAGGCCAAGCCCTTGGTCTCGCAAATGCGCTTCATGTTCCTCCAGCTGTGCGAGGATGTTCTCGCTCACATGCGGTCCGTCCTTGAGGGTATCTTTGATGTGAATCACAATTACTTTGATGCCACTGAGAGGCAACTCGCTGTACCCATTGCTGGTGACATCGTCAATGGAACGCGGAAAGGCAGCAGATCGTGGCGAAGTAGCCAGATCGCCGACCTGGTTGGAGCAATTATCCGGACTTTGGATTTGGTAATGGTTCAATGAGTCGACCGACGGAGAAGCCGATGCCGTGGACCGTGTGAAGCTGCCAGTTGAGTCGGGCGTGTGGCGGTCGGGAGCACTGCTCCGGCGTTTGTCATCTAGCGCTCTGTTGGCGAGATTCTTGTTCCTTTTCTGAGCGCTCTCAGGAATCGACATTCGTGTGAAACCGTCAAGTCCACTCGCGCTATGGCCATGCGCTGATCGCTTCCGTTTCTTCGCGCCGTTCTCAGCCGCACGCATGGCCCTCGCATCGACAACCATGCTAGATAAGCTTTGGAGCTCTGCGATCAGATGCTGTGGGTTGAGATGCCCGAACAGAACCGGGTCGGCCTGACTATCATCGTAGCTACACTCAATGAATACGCCGCCTAGCACGCCTTGTGCGATTTTGCGTGCAGCTTCTTGCCACACAATATGTGTTCTCGGACTCAGCGACAACGAGTCTGGTTCCACGTCTCCAAATATTAAAACTTCTCGTTGAGTCTCATCGTCTCGAAGGAAATATGCCGTGCTGTCTACCACGCAAGCGTTGTCTGGTGCAGCATGTAGGTGTGGCGAGGCATGACTCTGAGCGTGAAAGCCATGTCTAGCGCCTCCAGGAGTTCCAGGCTGCGACTGCATCGCAGATATCGACAACGACCGGCTCATGTTCGCAGCAGCAAGCGGATCCTGCGAGATGCCTTGGATGGAGCCATTGTATGGTGGAGCCTGTGAGTCAGAAATCCCAGCGATACTGCCTCGATGTTGGTGGCTTGGGGGACTCTTCGTGCATACTCCATGCGATACTTTGAACGCACGTGTGCCGAGACCGTCGCATACTTCGATATAGCCTCTGCCTTCGCCTTCACCAACCATAACATCACCGCCTTCCTTGAGGCGTTGAAAGGTGACGAAGCCAACGCCGCCGTCCTCATCGCTCAGGTTGGGCCAGATCACATCATTGAAGATATGGGTTTTGATGGCGTCGACAGTGCTTGGGAGAGCAGCGAGGGTTTTGGGTTTCGATGTTGCAGCGAAGGCAGCAGTGTTGATCGCAAAGCCAGAAAGGTGATCAAGATGTGGGTGCGTGACCAAGTAGGTTGAAATGTAGGTTCTCAAAAGGTGTAGCGCATTCGCTCTTGCCGTTTCATGTGGAAACTTGAGTCCGGCAAATGGACCTGATTTGAGAACTTTCGGCTCTGGTTTGGGAGGTTCACTACCGTCCACAAGAGCGGACTCCTGCCCATTTGCCACAGCATTTCTCGTGCTGCCGTTTGACGTCCTGCTTCCATTGGACCTGCTCCTGCTCTGGCCGGGACTTATGCTCGGGAAATCCCGTTCCAGTATCTTTATTATCGGTGCCAGGTGTGACCCAGCATCGACAGCCAGCATCGAATTCTTGGACCACTCACTCGCCAGCGACCGTACCAGAAAGCCAGAGACATTCTCCTCGCTGGGCCCACCACTGGAACCAAGACAGATGACCTGCAAAGCGGGCTTCTGGCCGTGCAGCCCTATGTCTGAGGCCGTCGCTTCATCTTCCGTGTCTTTCATGGGGGCGCATGCGCATGTAGCCGATTTTGCCGGGCGCTTGTTTCGGGTAGTGGCTGTAGCGACTTTGGCAAGCGCATAGGCTGTCCCTCGGGCGCTCGTGGCGTTGGAAGGGATGGCGACGGGGTGAGCGGTGTCGTGGAGAAGGTGGTGGGCGGGCGAGACTCGATGCTTTGTGCGCGCTGCAGCAAGCAAAGGCGCCTTGAGGAGACGTTCACGTGCTCGTCGTCTGCAGCCTTCCGGGCAGGAGGGTACAGGCTGCGATCACCCGCGTCGCGTCGAGTCTCGCCGAGCTCGAGTCCGAGGCGTGCGCCTCTTCCAGAATGCCACACAATGTTTGCAGGCGACCGCTTTCGCCCAGCACAGGCACAGGGTGTAAATGGTCGAAGGGGCGTCGAGGCTGTGGCCGTTCGGATGTGCCAGAAAATGCCGTCCGCTGCCCGACGCGGCGGGAACTGTCGCTCCTGACTCGGCTGGGCGGTGTGGATTGCGGAGGCACAGGTGTTGCGGTCAAATGCTTCCAGTGTTTCTTACCCCCTCCAGCACTTGGGCGTTCTCCTGGCCGCACCAGATGACTTGCCAAGGATACGGCTGTGATCATCCCCGACCGCTACCAGCGACTGCGCCAACTCAATTAGGTCATCCTAGCAACCTCAACTGCCTTAGTACCGGCTCCGGTGCAGAGCGAGCGTGAGCTATGGAGGTCACCACGTCATCACTATCGTCCCCTTTCACACTCCATTATCGTTACATACGCACCTGTACTCTGCAAGGACAACCCCTCTTCCACGCGTCCTGTTCGTGGGGACCAAGGCTCTACCCACAATCGATCGCCAAGCCAAGCAATCGATACCCCACATCTCGCAAGTGAACAGTGTTCTTCGCCGCTTCTACGAAGCTTCTAGCCTGATGTCCTGCTGAAGAGAGTCCCAAGGGTCCACGCAGCAGCCTACCTGTTTCACGAAACCACGGTGTACGGGACGCCACGCTTCCAGGCGCCACCGCATTCTCTCTAACCTTCTAGACAGGGAGTCCGTGTGTGAATATTCAACTGGAATATGCTGATGTTTATGTATATCTGTTAATCGAAAGCTTCACATTGAACTGGGATTCCTGTCCCCAGCATGCCATATAATCGGTCCAAGGGTATCGAACGCCACCACAATGCCGAACGCCATGACCCAGTGTACTAACGTATCTGCTTCGCTAGAACGCCGTATAAGCAATTAAATGCTAATGCTGTTCGCCGCCCCCACCATGCTCCATTTATGCTTTATAGAGCTATCAGGTCAACATTGCTGAAATCTGGCGGGCTTCGTCTGAATACCACCCTTCCTTTCCCGTCCAGAGCCGTGCCCTCGTTGCTCATCCAGATGTTTGTCTTGTCCTGGCCATCGATGGTGACCGTGCTCATCTTCTTAGCACGCTTGATCTCGTCATCACTGACGCCGAGCTGGTCTCGGGGAATCCAGACTACAGGACGCCGAGCACGAAGCGCGGAGTGCTGGAAGGCATAACGAACCAGCAGATCGCGCTCGTCGGGCGTCAAATCTTCGAGCTCGTCCGCGTAGCCGGAGAAGAGAACATCTCCCACCGTGTGCTGAGCTTCCATGTCTTTCTTCTTCTCGTGCACGGGCTTGCCATCTGCCAAGTAGCGAAGACGAGCCACGGCCTCAGGCGCAGCCTTCTTCCACAAATCCGTACCCCAAGCTGGTTTCGCCTCGGGGTTCTGAGCCCAGTTGCTACCTGGTCTTGGGGAACGACCAGATTGAGGTGTGCGTCGCGCGTCAGCCGAATGCGTGGAACCTGGAGTATGGCTTCTTTTCCGCGCAATGGCCCGCTTCTCCGCGTCTTCAGTGGCATGATCCGCATCCTGTTCCGCCTGTTCACGATCTTCGAGCATATCCTGTATGTCTCGTTCGTCGTCTCCAGTGCGCTCGTTCAGCGGTGCGAACTTGCTTTCTTGCGCCTTAGCGAACTGCTCATCTCGAATCACAGCTTCATCCTCGAGTGTGATGGGCAAGTATTGGAACAACGGCACGAACGATGCATTCGTGAGCCACTGGAAGAGGACCGTGAAGACAAGCATGATGATCATGATGATAGCCTGTGGTAAGCATACCACTTTGCCACTGTCCTGCAAAGTGAAGAAGTAGCCAATCATACAAAGCTCCAGGAAATAGATGCCGGTGAAAAGTTGGTTGATGGCCACGGGGAAAAGTAGGCCTCCAGTGTCGTGTTTGAATTGATACACGAAAAGAACGTTGTACCGGTACACGATCCAGAACAAGCCGAAGATAAATATCATGAAGACTAGGATGAGCGGCGATACGATTGAGTAGATGATGCCAATTGTCGCGAAATTGGTGAACGGAGGGAAGAATGTTCCCCATGTCACGTTTTGAAGGTCCGTTTGCCGTCTCCATTTCTGGCGCGCAGTGGAATCCAAGATTGGAGCAAGTATGAACCAGCCGAAGAGGCTCCCAAGCTGCAGCAGAGCACTAGCTGAGTTGGACAGCGCCTGAACAGTGAGGTATGAAAAGAAATAGTTGGATGCGGTGGGGATGCTACTCGCCACTTCAGTGACGATCGAACCGGGGTTGTCAGCAAGAGCCTGAAACAAGGTGACCAGACCTCCAGAGATAGTGACGACCAAGAAGACCTGGATGAACAAGAATGCGAAGTACCAGCTTTGCACCCCACGCTCTCTGTCGTTGCCGGTAGGCACACCTTGTTGCTTGATCAGAAATCGGAAGATGATCGGGACGAGAAGCAGTATCAAACTCAGCAGGACTGGCGGCAGTACACCCTGGATGATGGAGATTGGGACGGACCCCAGGTCGTTGAGCCAAGCCAGCCAAGGAACATAATCAGCAAGATCGCTGACCTTATTCAGCAGTGACGTGAACGAGACAGGAATTGCATAAAACACAATTAGGCCCGCTGCAATGAGTAGAATGATGCCGGTCCGCAGATAACGCTCCCACCACTCGACGGCCATATTGTCCCAGATCACGTCCTCAGGACTGATCTCGACGAGCCGGGGCGCCATATGCTGAGGGATGTGGTGGCTCAGAGACTGACAACACATGTGCGCAGCCACTTGGTGGTTGAACTGAATGAACGCAGAATTCATATGTGGGAATTTTTCAATGTGGTTCTGATCGTCTTCGATTTCCAGATTCATCCTTGCGAGCTCCCGGCGAAGGTGGTAGATCCGGTCTACTTTCTTGCCGACCAATGGAATACTGGGGAACCAGGTCGGGGAGAAAAGTGGCAATCGCATGGTCTCGCGGTCCTTGGGCTCTAAGTATCTTCGCCAGTATGGCTCTTCATCCTGGTCTTCGTCCCATTCCTTGTCGAAAGCATTCAGATATTTCTCCTTGTCTTCTTCCTCATCGTCGCTCTTCCAGAATGCAAGCTTGTGCACGAACCCCTTCTTGTCCTTTTTATCGTTCGGTTGCCCGGGTCTCTTCTCAGAATCAGAGTGAAGAGGAAACTCATCGTCGTCCTCGCCTATGTGAGGCTGTGGGGATGGCATGATCAGAGTATGGTCGTGATTTTTAAAGATGTCCCATCGCCTCCGAGAGCCTTTGTGGTGCGCAGGCTCTTCAATTTGCAAGCTCGATTTTGGTTTGGTATCTCCAGAAGGACGTGTCATGCGGATGTCAGGAACGTCCATCGTCCTATCACTAATGGGCGACTCTCCATCGGCAGGATTTGGAGAGGCGGCGAACGGATGCTTAGTCTGTCGCGGTCTCGTGCCGCTTGTTGAGGGACGACCGGGATTGTCCTCTTTATTGTGATGCATTGCGTCAAGTTTTGCTTGTGCTTCCTGAAGCACCGGCTTCGGTGGTCTTGCTCCTGCCTCTTCAGGCGTCGGCACCCTGTACAGGGTCTCATCCAAGACGAAGCCACCACCAGCGTTGGCACGGCGTGTTGCTTGATTCAAGTCGTCCTCGGCCTTATGCAGCCCTGAACCGACCCCACCGACCACTCGATCTCCGAACTTGCCGATTCCTTTGCCAACGTCCCTGAACCCGTGTCCCACAGCATTGACCCCTTCGCCGACCACACCAAACGGATGTCTTTGGCGTTTCTCGAAGCGTTCATGCTGTCGCTCTTCTTCCTCTAGGGTATCCTGCATTCCTTGGGATATCTCGTGAGTTTCTCCAGCACTAACACCTTCGCTCTGAGCCATGCGCTCCGCAGCGGCATCTTCGTCCACCCTGTCTTGCTTCTTCTCTTGCTTCGACTTCTTCCTCTTTCCGTCTTCCTTCGCTCGCTTCTTTTCGGCTTCGATGTGCTTTTTACGGCAATTCTTGATGAGAACAGTCTCGGCATCTTCCAAGCTCTTAGCGATGTTATCCCGATACTTGACTTTATCGGCCAGCTCATCATAGTTGCGATTGATCCAGATGTTCCTGATTCCGCCAGGAAACACATCATAGAGACCAGACAAAGCCTCCATCGTGAGCCATTTGCGCGGAATACCAGTGACCAGCACCGTGGTAGCAGAAGCACGGATTCTGTGCTGTGGACTAGTAAGGAAGGCCTGCCGGACGCGGATATAGCCCCTCAGTTCCTTGAATACCACGTAGCAGACCCAGAAGATGAAGATGATACCGAGAACGAGATGCGCCCAAAGTCGACCGCTCTTGGTGGGAGCAATGTTGGAGATTGAGTACCTGTCCAGGCCTCTCCCATCTCCACCACCGTTATGGTTAAGGGGTAGCAGGACTGGTAGGGCGATCAAGGCGGCGGGGAAGAATATCTTCAAGAGCATGCGCAGGAATCGAAGGAAGAAGTATGCATCTAAGCCGCACTTCTGGATCAGGCCCAGGTTGGTTGTGGTGAACAGAGGGTAGAGCCATCCAATCAGGCCTCCTGGCGGTGCTTTCACACGTTCCCGCTCTGGCACCAGGTATGATTTGGGGCGGTATATTCTCGAAAGACGCTGGCGAAGAAGTATAAAGACCAGGACCTGAATGCCGAGCGATGCAAAGGCTGTGATCAGGGAGGCCGCGAGAGTCTTGGCACTTTGGCCTTCCCTATTAGCTCCTTGCCCTGATCCGCATTGAAGCAGGCCCAATATGCCTCCTCCAGGCGTGCAGGTGGCTGCGGGTGGTTGAGACATGTGGGCGGTGGTGAGTTGTGAGTCTTGTCCGCGTCGGACACCAAACAATCAAGAGCCGTACTATCGTGAAGTCATGAACGCGGTAGACGGTCGGACGGGCGATGGAGATGGAGACTTGTCGGAGATGCAGTGAAGATTGCGGCGTACCGAACCAGTCGTACGCAGCAAACCCGCCGTGGATGGTGTTGGTGGTGATGCTGTGCTCGCCGCAGTGGTTTGGTTCCTTTCAGATGGTCGAACTGGCCAAACTTTCCAAGTCGCGACGCGAGGAGTGAAGCACGGCCAATGGTCTGCTGGTGGACGTCATGCGGCAGATAGCCTTATGTAGACGGTGGATTGAGCCGTTTCAGAACACGGCGCTTATTATTATCACTGACGGACGCTGGCTGCCGAGGCTGGGACTGTGCCTGTGAGACTGCAATAATGGCCAGTACATGTACTGCAGGCACAATACAATACTCTGTTCGGCCGCTCCTCCTTCATCGCCGCTGCACTTCAGCTCTGCGAAGAACCAAGAATTTGGGCAGCCGCCGACGTCAACTTGAGATCGTGCCAAGACCGCTGCCAATGACCCCCAGGCGACCCTACCCCTGTCCTCGCTATGACCCCGCGATGAAATACTCATTGCCCCAATAGATCTAGCATGCAAAGACAATCGAAAGCACGAACAAGACAAGACAACGAGGGCCGCAGACGTCCAGCCCTCCGTTGTGCAGCCCAGACAGGATCTGCATGTGAATGTTCGATGCAGACATGCCTGCGCTACTACGGCCAGCGAACAGTAATTTCCCGTTGATATCAACGGTCCGTGGCACATAGGCGCAAGTCACCATCGACTACTTTGAGCACATTTTCATGTTCTAGACGGAGTAAAGTACATTTCGTTGCCTAAGCTTATTTCCCAACCCATGAGCAACGATCTCGTCCACCACTCATGGTGCTGGGTCGTATCCTGCGACACTCTTGGTCGTCTATGAGCAGAGTTTCGTAATTGCATGCCGCTTGGGAAGCCACTCCTTAAAGCGTCTCGAATTGCCTCATTGCCGTCTTCACTCGCTCCCGCACATCCAGATTGGGGTCGTTAGCCATCTCTCTCACGGCAGACTCGATGCCCAAGGCGCGCAGCTCCGCTGATCTTTGTCTCGCATCTTTCCTGTCTCCGTCTTCTTCGATCCATGTGAGGCTATTGACAGCCCAAACGCACATCACACGCACGCGGTGATCCACGTTCCTGAAGTGCGGCACCATAGCCTGGAGAAGTGGTTTCTGCGCGATGAGCATTTGCCTGTGCTTGGGCGAAGCGTTGGCGAGGTGAATGATGACGTGGACAGTACTCAAAACAAGCTCGACAGGGTGGTACAGAAGACGCCCGGTGCTTGTGCGCCCAATAGATGCGAGCTTCGCTGTGAGGAGATCATAGACTTTCGCGGAACCGATCTGATTCATGAGGTAGTCGGACAGAGCTGCGCAGTCGTCACCATTGATAAGATTGCGGATGAAGTCGAGCGCTTGTTGCTGGATGGCCGTTTCGTCCCGTCGAGCTGTATAATCATTGTTCTGTTCCATCTCCCGAATATTTGTGAGGTAGCGTCGGCTGTTGAACGTCGGCTGGGCAGAGGGCAAGGTCGAACGAAGAGAAGAAGCCTGGTAGTGGGTGCTGCTAGCTTCGTCGTAAAGTACTTCACCATCTTCGTCCTCGTCCATAGCGCCTCCAGAGCCCGGTTCATCCACATCCATGGTTGGAGGGTTAAGGATATCGACCTGCTCGCCGGCTGCATTTGGTGTGCTGAGCCCAACGCTCACACCTCCTCCAGGAGTAGATGTTGCTTCTCTGTGTTCGCCCTGGATGATACCCACCAACCAGCCGGTCCCAAGCTCCTCTAGCGTCTTGATCTTGACTTGCTTTGGACACCCGAAGACCAAATGTTTCAGTGCCCACAGACTGGAGAGTCGCAATGCTGGAGAGCTGCTTCGAGCATGCTCAACCAACGTCGAAACCACTTTACCATCCGAGAGGTCTTCTCTCATAGGACTAAAGTCTGGCAAAAGGTTACAGCACACATCTGTAGCGGCCACCTGCACCTCCAGCGAGCTATGATACAGTAGTTGGATCAGTGGCTTCGCTATACCGCCGTCTATCAAAGACGTTCGCAACACACTAACGCTACGCGACATGGACTGTGCTGCTCGACACGCTGCCAGAATGACTGGTGTTGTGTTTCCGTCCTTGGGTGCAACCTGTATGCGGCCATTCGCGCTTTCTGCAAGGTCCGAGGGGAACGGCTTCAAAGAGTCGATGATACAACCCACCACACCAGCATCGATGATGGCTTTGCGATGTATATCCTCCTTCGCAGCCAATGCTTCCAAAGCCTTCAGCGCACCTCTTCGACACCGCATGGCATGCAAAATCTCGGGTGGGAAGATTGCTTTTCCAAGTCGGCAAGATGCTGGAGCACTGGGATCGATTGGGATATCGCCTTTGGCAGACCACATTGGTTTCGCCAGAGAGACATTATCGAAGCTCTTCTTAAGGAAAGGACAAACGTACTTGATGGCAGAGGCCTCCACCGCAGTAATCTGCAGCTCCTTACTCCCGCCGATTAGCAGAGCCAAAACCGAGCAAGCATGGTCCTGTATCTCATGCAATTCTCGCAGTTCGGTGACGTTTTCTGAGCCCTTTGATTCGCTCGCGGTTTGGACGAGCTTGACGGCGAGTGGAATAGCCAGGAGAGACAATTGCTTTTGCCTTTCCCTCGTTTTCTGCGTATACTCGGAACGATGCGAAGGCCCAGCGGGATCAGCATCAGCGGCACCGGCTACAAGCGCTAGAAGCCGTAAAGCAAGCAGCCTGTTCATGCCTCGCATTGAGCGTGTCAAGACCAGAAGCCATCCACATACCGCGTTTGAATGGTCGATGTCGCCTTGCAGCGGTGTAGGGTCGTGCGATCCATTCCCTTGTTTCCCAGCCTGCATGCTGCCGAGCGCAGGCCAGCTGTTGGAAGATGGGGCGTGCGAAACTGTTCGATAAGCAGGTATATGCAGCGGAGGAAGTAGGCTCTGGTGATGGTTCGCAAAGCCATGTCTTGGCCCAAAGAAGGCCCTATGATCTCCTGAATCCGTACCGGAACTCCGAAACAGATCGCGAACGTGGGCATTCAGCATAAAGCGGTGCGCGCGGTAGTTGGATCCAGATATGATGGTTGCAACCGCGGCCAATATGCTTGGAAGACAGGCATCCGGTGGAGGCGGGGGAAGCGATGAAGTGTCTCCGCGATGGTCGACAATCTTGTTTTCTATGGCATGGGATACCATGAGGCAGGACAGAGCGTCCAATAGGCCACAGTTTGTGATTAACTCTTTGGTACCGGTAGGTGGGTGATAGACGTCCGGCAAAGCAGATATGATCTCGCAGACCAACCTCAGCTGCTGCTTGCGGGCTGGCGTCGTCGTCGGCTGGCGAAGAATACGGTCAAACACACCTATGCTCTCCAGGTTGAACAAGGAAGACCACAGATCATAATCGACATGAGGTTCATCTGCTGCCGCCCAGAAGCTGGCTATCGCTTTAAGGGCTTGGAGAATGGCGGTGGCTAATCGCGGTCCAATGTCTGTTGCGAGGGCATTTACAAGTAGTTTCGGTATGTCAGCTGCACATATCGGCGCTAGGAAGGCTTGACCCCCTGATGCAAGGCTTCCAACTATGAGTGCCGCCTGTAATCGTAACTCGTCCTCTGAGGTCCATTCCGAGGGTTGGTGGAGAGAAACGCCATTTGGATCCTGTCGTCGCTGTTTCCCTGTAGCCTTGTTCGCGGAAGTGATGATGTCGGCCAGAGGCTGTAATATGCCATACCTGACGGCTAGCTCTTTGCGCTGGTCATGCCCAACAATGAGATTCTTCAAATGCTTAGCAACCTGAATCTTCTGGTCCGCAGTAGCTGAAGCTAAGGCAAGGATGGCAATGTCCGAGGCCGATGGGCCTTGCATCGCTTTCTGGTAGAGATGAAGGCTTCTGTGGAATTCCCCAGACCAAGATTGTGGGCGGAGTCCAGTGAAAGGAGTGGGTCAAGGTGAGGTATGGTGATGGAGGTGGAGGTGGAGATGGAGATGAGATGAGACGAAGTGCTCAGATGGACCGTGAGTACCTCAGGTAGTAAGTGCCACGAGGTAGCCGTGCAAGTCTGGATGGCTAAAGTCGAGGTTGAGAATGTGCCACTGTTTCCACAATAAGGACTTCCGACGCGTTTCCAGTTCGCGACATCTACAGCTGCAGGCAATCAACGTCGCATCCAAACCAACATTCATTCCAACACTGCCTCTGTCGCATGTGCAGTGCGCACAGGCTTTTGTGACTTGTGCGTCCCGCCAGAACATTGGAATTGAAGCGCAAGCAAGCCAGGACGGCGACATACAGGTTGTACCATAAGCGCCTGCTCGCGCATTCTTCACCACCATGGCTGCTGTATGTGCTATGCCATTTACTATGCCCTTGAACAGACCATAACTGACAGTTCTAAGCCCATCACCACAGTCTCTGACTCGAAACAGACACAAGGACTCAACCTCATCGCAGCGCATTCGCATGTCCGCGGTCTCGGAGTGACACCGGATACACTCACACCCAAACCTTCTGGAGATGGCCTCGTTGGCCAGCAACAGGCGCGAAAGGCGGCCAGTGTGATACTGCAGATGGTCAAAGAGGGTAGAATTGCGGGCCGCGCAGTTCTGATATCGGGACCACCCAGCACTGGAAAAACTGCAATCGCAATAGGAATGAGCAAGGGATTGGGCGAAGATGTGCCGTTCACTATGCTGGCTTCGTCCGAGATCTTCAGCTTGGAGATGAGCAAAACAGAAGCACTGGAACAGGCTTTTCGCAAATCGATTGGTGTGCGGATACGAGAAGAGAGTGAAGTCATCGAGGGAGAAGTCGTTGAGATCCAGATCGATCGCTCGGTCACTGGCAACAACAAGAGTGGAAAGCTTACGCTGAAGACGACCGATATGGAGACACTTTACGACATGGGCACGCGTATGATCGACAGCATGACCAAGGAGAAGGTCATGGCAGGCGACATAATCAGCATTGACAAGGCGAGCGGCAGGATAACGAAGCTGGGACGAAGCTACACCAGAAGTCGAGACTACGACGCCGTTGGCTCTGACGCAAAGTTCATATCGTGCCCTGATGGTGAGCTGCAGGTGCGGCGAGAGACTGTCCATACAGTCTCGCTGCACGAAATTGACGTCATCAACAGCCGGACGCAGGGCTTCCTAGCCCTCTTCTCCGGTGACACTGGAGAGATTCGACAGGAGGTAAGAGAGCAGATCAATACGAAGGTTGCCGAGTGGAAGGAAGAAGGCAAGGCTGAGATCGTACCTGGGGTGTTGTTCATCGATGAGGTACACATGCTCGATATTGAATGCTTCAGCTTCATCAATCGAGCTCTAGAAGACGAGCTTGCCCCAATCGTCATCATGGCTTCGAACCGTGGAACTGCAACCATCAGAGGAACGAGCTATCGAAGCCCACATGGTCTCCCACTGGACTTCCTCGACCGCGTGGTCATCATCTCGACCAACCCGTACTCACCGGACGAGATTCGAGACATTCTCTCACTGCGAGCACAAGAAGAGGAAATTGATCTCTCACCCGATGCCCTTGCCCTCCTCACCAAAATTGGGCAAGAGACCGGGCTCCGATACGCCAGCAACCTGATCACAACATCACACCTGCTATCGCAAAAGCGAAGAGCTAAAGAGGTCGAGGCGAACGATGTTTCACGCTCATATCAGCTGTTCTACGACCCAGCACGGAGTGTCAAGCTTGTGACCGAGCAAGCTGCGCGGTTTATTGGCGAGGATGGCGTTGTCACGTTGGGAGCGAGCACGAACGGCGTCTCGAATGGCGATGCCATGGAGGTCTCCTGAGGCAATATGAAAGTGTGAGCAGGTTTCAAAACCACAGCGAGGCGTTTAAAGGCACAACCAAAAGCGGGAAGCGCAGGCGTTGTTCCAGGGTCGGCGCTTAAGACGAGCTGCCGACTGCCGACCTCACTTTCTCCTGGCGTCTGAACCTAATAGTACCAAGACACCATGTAAAATAGCAAACACGCGTGGTGCCAGAATGCCCTCAGCTACGACAGACTGGATCACCGTTGAGATACCTTCCCGTACCCCATTCACTTAACCACTGGGTATCGCGGGACCTCCCCTCTTCTCAACTCCTCGACCCCACGCCTCTGCCATCCCACCATGCCTCGAGTCGATATCCTTGATCGACCAACAAACATACGGTCCGCCACCAGCACCCGTACTCTTGCGGACCGGAACGCCGGAGCAGTTTCGACGGGTTTTCCGCCCGCCTTATCTCTAGCATCGTCTCGTCCATCCCGTTACGCAGGTAATTCCGAGTAGTTTGAGCGAGCGACCATTATCGATATTTCCAGATCGCTTTGCTCGCGGACGTCGTACAATCCGCTCTGACGTATGGACTCGACGACGACGATAGGTCGATCAGAGCAGGTTGGGCGAGGAGAGTTAGGTAGACCGTTTCAAGATCAATTTATCCTTGTCGGCCCTCGACGTCATGATCTCCGTCTGAGGAGGATAGAAGAGGTGATGAGTAGGATCGCTGGCAAGCAAGTGTTGCTCCACTCCAGGAGTGATGATCAGCTACGTGCAGAAGGCAGTCGAAACTCTCGAAATTAGCTGGTGTTGATATCCTCCGAGACAAAAAATAGATGAAGACAATTCCCTAGAACGCTTTACGAAGCTTTGGCCAGTGCGCAGAGAGAGACAGCCTTCTTGATCACGGATTGGGACTCTTTTTTTCTACCACAAAACGAGAGGTCGCCATACCTGTTTTGACATGCGATATCGAAACCGGAGAGCATATCACTGTATGCATGTGCAGCGATGGTATTGGGTTATGATCGTGGAGGCAGGAAGCCGAACAGGAACGCAATGGCGCGGACCTTGTATCATGCTGAGACCCAACGGAAGGCCATACCTCGATCATCCCAAGCTCAGTATTCGGACGACTAACTGGGTAGTTCTGAAGATCGCGATTCCCGAGTCTTTTGTGCGAAAGCACTCCAAAAGCCGCCGCGGTTGCTAGATCGATCCATTGATAGACACAATCTTGGTACCACATTGGCTCAGACTTGGCGAAGGGGTACCCAGCCCAGGTTTAACGCCAATTGCGGGGTTTGGACACAAGTTCAGCAACTTATACGACTATAGCAGGCCTAGGTGAGGCTCTGCTCTTGGAACAACACTGACCCATCAACCATCATTAGACCTCATTATAGGCCCAGACCCATGTACATACTTACAGTGGAGATAACGGAGCTCGCCGCTTTTCTCGGAGCTGGTCGCTCCCGTGATTGAGCTTCCTGGTTCGCAGCTTATCCTTCGCTCGCTGCCTAGAATCTACCATTCCCGCCTCAAGAGTACGATCATTGCGATCGTGCAGGAATTATGCAGTCACATTCAATCTTTCCCCCCAGACCCTTCAGGCCCAATGACGAGCAGATCGAAGCTGGAATCAAAGCATGTCTGGTCGTCCAGCGACGAGCACTGACGATGGGGAAGAGGCCGTTCTCAGCTGCTCTCATCGGGCCAGACAACCAGACCGTACTGCTCACACACCAGTCGATCGACCACGTCAATCACGCGGAATCCAGTCTCGCGAGGCTGGCTGCCGCACATTATACGCAGGAGTACCTCTGGACCTGCACATTGTTCAGTACGTGGGAGCCATGCGCTATGTGTACATCGACCTGCTATTGGGCCAACATCGGACGGATCGTGTATGCTGCCGCCGAAACCCAGCTGGCCGCATTGACTGGAGACGGCAACGAGGAGAACATGACCATGTCTATGCCCTGCCGGAACGTGCTTGTGGGGAGCCAGAAGGACGTTGATATTATCGGTCCGATTGCTGGTTTGGATGCGGTCGTGGTGCGGGAATCAGATGTTTATTGGCAGCCATTGAGAGAAGCTGCCGGGAGGTGAGGTGAATCAATCACCATGGACCGTTCGCTGCCAAGGTCTGTCATATTTTGATCAAAGTATTGTTGTAACCCGGAAGCCCAAGGCGTGTACTCCACTTTATCCAGTGCACGGTGTGCCGCAGCTCGCTCAGGATGTTAATAACAAAGAAGCCATCCAGCGAGCCACAGCGCAAGAACTTCGGCTTCCGAAAGCTTGGCCTATCTTTTTCACTCGACCCGCTTGCGCAAGAACCTCAATACTCCCAACTTCTTCCTCGGATCGCAGCATTACGACGATCGTCAACCATTCCCATCGTTTCTGGCCAATAGCCAGGTTCCTATATCGCACGGAGTGAAAGTGGAGATAAGCACTGGTCCGTACGCCGGTCTCGGAACGCGTCAACGAGCTCAAGCATCTCACTTTCTCTAAGACAGGCAAAACACCGGAGTGTCGGCACAACATTAGTACAGTTAGCATATTTTTTTAGGCATCGTCATCGCGACTTTTGCTGTGATCCGACGTGCGTCCGTAGTCTTAATCGCCAGCGAGTCTGCTGACTTGCATAGGTAGAGTCCTCTAGTACCAGTTGCTGCAGTCGGTCGGCACCCCTGGGCATGGCGACTTGCAAAGACGCTACCAGAGCGATGCGTCGCCTAGAGGCCTATGAATCATCGTCGCCTAGAGGTGGTATGCGAGGGAGGAGGATGCGGAAAGATGCCGAAGTGTGGAACTAGAACGTGTAGGTAATCATCGGGATGTCTTATTCTCTTCTCATTTACTGGCTTCTGATGCTCCGACTCTTGATCACTATTCCATTTGAACTCCGTGTATTTAACGGTATAGCCTGTCATTGGTCGCAAGCACACCTATACCGCTCGGCCAGGAAGCTGAGGATCTTCTTCCTTAGCCTGGCGAGCTCAAGTTTCCCAGGCTGTGGTGCACGTACTAAGGCTCTAGTGGAAGGCTGAGGTTCATCTTCTTCCACACCGTGCCCAGCTTGAGCGTAATCCGACGTCCATCATGGCACCCGAGAATCAGAAATCGAAACAGGCAAGAGCGGAAGCACAACTGCACGATCAAACTAACCTGCTTCCGAAGAAAGAGTTGATTTTCGTGTTTTCCATCATGGCATTTTCGTTGCTGGTGTGCTTCCTGGACCAAAACGGGATTGGGGTCCTCCTTCCCTCCATCGCTAGAGATCTCAACGCAGAATCCTCCATTTCCTGGGCAGGAACATCAGCACTTATCGCGAACACGGTCTTCCAAGTCCTGTACGGCCGGCTTTCAGACTTGTTCGGGCGGAAGAAAGTGATCCTCTCGGCTCTGATGCTGTTGAGCCTGAGTGACTTGGCATGTGGCTTGAGCGTGAACAGCACTATGCTGTACGTTTTCCGTGGCTTGGCGGGAGTAGCAAATGGCGGCATCACAAGTCTATCGATGATGATCGTGAGTGATGTCGTGACGTTACAGGAACGCGGGAAGTACCAAGGAATCCTGGGCTCGATGGTAGGAGCAGGAAATGCTGCCGGACCGCTAATCGCCAGCGCGTTCGCCACGAATCTGACATGGAGAGGGCTCTTCTACATGCTTGCGCCGATGTGCCTGATTGCATTCACTACGAGCTGGAGATGGTTGCCGTCGAATATGCCGAAGTTGAATCTGAAGGAGACGGTAGCCAAGATTGACTTCCTCGGTCTATTCTCTGGCACTGCGGCGGTCATACTCCTGTTAATTCCCATCTCGTCTGGTGGAAATGTGGACACACCCTGGGATTCTCCATTGGTCATCGCGATGTTCGTGGTCGGCGGCGTGTGCCTTCTGATCTTCATCCTGATCGAGTGGAAATTTGCGAAACTGCCCATGATGCCGCTGGATATGTTCAAAAAAGTCTCGGTAGCTGCGATGCTTGGACAAAGCTTCATGTTGGGACTGGCGTATTACAGCTACCTGTACTTTGTACCTCTGTACTTCCAAAATGTACGGGGGAAGAGTGCATTGATTGCTGCATGCCTCCAACTACCTATGGTCATCACGCAGAGTATCTTCTCGGTGTCCGGAGGCTTGTACATATCAAAATTTGGACGATATGGCGAGGTCATTTGGTTCGGCTTCGGAATATGGACCCTCGGATCAGGCTTGCTGGTCCTGGCTGACCAAGACATCCATCTCGGCCTTGTGTCGTTATTTCTGATACTGATCGGGGCGGGGACAGGTTGCACGTTCCAGCCGACCTTGGTCGCGTTGCAGGCTCACTGTCCAAAAGCGCAGAGAGCAGTCGTCACTTCCAACCGGAATTTCATCAGGTCGGCTGGTGGCGCTGTCGGGTTGGCAGTATCGTCTGCGATATTGACCAACGTGCTCAAGGCTTCTTTGCCTGACAGACTCCACTCGGTGGCGAATAGCGCATTCGCTACCCCTGATCTCACGAATTACAGCTCTGCCGATCGGGCAGCGATTGCGAGTGCCTACACAGCCGCTAATCGGGCTGTCTTCATTTGGTGCGTTCCTGTGTCTGCCGTCGCATTCCTGCTTTCTGCCTTCATCAAGGACAAAGGGCTTGTTCGAAAGGAGGAACAACAAACGGCAGCTGTTCAAAATCCCGAAGAAACAGAAGCCCTCGATTCTCGCGACTTGGAAAAAGGGCCAGGTGCAGTGCCAAGCATGGAGAAAGATGATGATGCGCATAACGCGAGTGGAAAAGCGGCAGCCAGCAGTACCCATAGCAGGCAGGCGTCGCAGTCCATGGAGAGCCGAAAGAGTGAAGAACTTACTCGATAGCTTTGGAAAATACAAATTTCTCATGAACTTGAAAGGTGTTCCTCCGTCCAGCTGTCTTGCCTGTAGAAGTTGGGTTCATCGTAGCTGAACTGACCCAAAATCTTGCTTATGAATTTGGTGAGCTCCACAGCACATTCAGCCTCGCTTGATTGAGCGGCATACCTAGCATTTGGGCAAGGAAGCAAAGCGATAGTGATCACGGCGTAGAAAATCCAAGCACCGATACCACATGCTCCTTGCAGACATGCTGTGTGCCGTCAAGACGAGCAGCCACGGCCACAGCACGTCGACTAGCAGTGTTCGCTGGACACGAGGCCAACAAGAAACGGCGAAGGCATGCACGAGAGTCATGTATCTGATGGACGTGGCCGTGATGACTAGTCACGTGCCGACTTTGGAAGACGGAGCCAGCCGCTTCCCAGGCGGCCTACACGACTTTCATCTCCTGCTGACTCCATTATCAAGCTTCCAACCGTGTGGCCGTCCATTTGCAAGCGCTTTCGTGGTGGTCGCGTGCGCAGTGTCGACGGCGGGGTGGTAACGGAGAAGTGTTGGTGCCGACGCGACGGCGGTAGAGCAACCCGAAGAACGATTTAAGCTCCCGTTCCCGGCATCCTGTTCCCTGCCCGCGGGTCCCGTACAAGCAGCCTTTTCCTTCATGATAGACACTCATCACACCCATCCGCCCCCGAGCACCAGTATACGCCGTCCATCACTCCGCTCCGCTCTTGCTTGACGGCAATGGCGATGGCCTTGGCAGGATGTGCTCTGCCGGTACAGGAATATCATGGTATGGTGTTCTCCGCCTCTTCCGACGCGAGCGGGTGAGGCTTCTGGATGCAGAAGCTGCTCGGCTCTCGGGGCTTGTGTCATCCTCCCCGTACCCTCTCTGCCCTCAGCACACGACACCACACCCTCGTCCCTCTGACTGTCGTGTTCACGTGAGATCGCACGGCCGGTGGTTGATCATCGCAGACGGAGCGCGTCGCAGGAGATGGGGCTTGTTGCTGGTGATGGCGATGATGATGGGCAAGCGGTCACCATGCCTGAACCCTCTGAGGCTGCCCTCCCACCACGTGCTCTTCCATTGCGCTCTTCTGGTAAGTTGTCGCGTGCCTCTATTCACATCCTGCACGAAGCCTACTGTATGCATCCCAGCCTTGGCATTCCTGTCAGCATAGCAGTAGGTCCGACGCACATTCGATCGGCCTGCGCGGATGATTCGTAACCGCGCCGCCTAATGCCCTTTGTTTTCACTCTCACTATCCGTCCGAGCACCCACTGTGCCACTACGCCATGTCCCTCACTTCTATTGCCTTGTCCTCAGCCTGATTGCTCGTCAACATTCACTTCGTCCCTTACAGCCGCAGGACGGCAGAAACCATGGCTAGCAAGACAAGAATTCTTGCAGCGACCATTGTCCTCAGCCTCGTTATGATCCTCTGCTTACAGCTGTTGCCACCAGGGACGGCGGTGCCCGTACAACTCATACAGAGCCCCATCGAGCCCGCCGAGAACGTAACAACAACGACAAAGCCATGGTTCACACCACCCTTGAGGACCGCTGGCCGGCACATCGTCGACGCCAAAGGCGAGAGGATCAAGCTGGCTTCAGTCAATTGGTACGGCGCCAGCGACATCTACTTCGTCGCCGGTGGCCTGGACATGCGGCACAGGGACGAGATCGCGGCAACGATCAAGCGCATGGGCTTCAATTCCGTCCGTTTCCCATACTCCGACCAGATGGTCATCGAGAACCCGATCATCCCCCCGGACTTGCTCTCGGCCAACTTGGACTTGCTGGACAAGTATGATTTCAACCGTACGGACGAACAACGAAGGAGCGCGGAGCTCGAGGGACCACGCGCGCTGGAGGTCTTCAATGCCTGCGTCAAGTCCATGACCGATGCTGGCTTGATCGTCATTCCCAACAACCACATCACCAATGCGCACTGGTGCGATGGCTTCAACTTGTGCGACGCGAGCTGGAAGAACGACCATTACGCTCCCTTCTGCAAGATCAGGCAGACGACCGCGACGTGGATCGACCACTGGCGGACGGTCATGGCGCCGTTCAGGCACAACGACTTCGTCATCGGGGCCGACCTACGCAATGAGCCGCGTGGCTTATGGGGGACCATGACTTGGTCCATGTTTGCTCGAGCGTCGGAGAAAGCGAGCGAGGCGCTCTTAGCGATACAACCCAACTGGTTGATGTTCGTCGAAGGCATCTCGTCCTCGAACGACTGCTCTGGAGCCAAGAATCGGCCCGTCCAGCTCTCCATCCCCAACCGGGTCGTGTACAGTGCTCACGTCTACTCGTGGTCCGGCTGGGGCTCGCTTCCCAGCGTGAACTATGGCAACCGCCCCTACCCGTCCTTCGCTGCGGACATGTACAAGAATTGGGCCTATCTCCTCGACGAGAACATCGCGCCGGTCTGGGTCGGGGAGTTTGGCACCGCGCACCATGGCAACGAGCAGGACCACCATTACTGGGAAAGCCTGATGCAAATTCTCACCGAAACCGACGCGGATTGGGGCTACTGGGCGCTCAATCCGCGAAAGCCGTCGGGCTATGACAACGAGACTTATGGTTTACTTGCTGATGACTGGGAAACGCCTGTGGAGGATTATCGCCTCGAAGGTCTTCGCAAATTGATGCCGCAGAATCATGATGAGCATGAGAGATTGGTACAGCAAGATGGCAATCGTGCAATATAGACCTTAGATTTTTGTGTAGGGTAACGATCAACCCCTTTCTCAAGTATAGCTTATGAAAACGCCTGGCCTTTCCTCTGTCCCTTGCGTCTTCCAGAGGCAGCTTGTACTTCATCAGGGTATCCCGTGCCCCAACCTGAACGCCGCGCTCATGCATGAAACTCAATCTACCCAGCCTTGAAATCACCCCAGAGTCTTCCCATGATTGATCTTCTCCCGCCAGCCTGAGCCCCACACCGCAGTAGCCCAAGTCCCGAGAGCGCCGACTGCCACGAACAATGCAGATATGGTTGAGAACCACCCAACCCCAATCGCCTCGATGATCGGCAACACGGCCGCGCTGCCCGCCGCACCAAACAGATATCGCACAAAATAATTCCCGGCCACGACTTCCGAGCTCCGACTCTGCATCACATCCAAGCAGTACGTGTTCAGACACGGGAAGCAGAACAACTGGGCCACTCCCTGGAGTAACATCGCAATCACGGGGAGTGGAATCCCTCCGACTTCCTTCTCAATCGCCCAGCCGTACACGAGCATACATGCCGGAATCACGATTCCCATCGCGACAAGGCAGGAATGAAGACGATCTTCCGCGATTCGGATGCCGCCGCGTTTGTGGATGTATCGTTTCACGACCGCGTCGGCCCAGCGGCCCCCGAAAAAGGTGCCCGTGAGGTATCCGCAGCCCGGGGCGATGTAGAACAGTCCGGATTGGAGGGGCGAGGATAGACCGAAGCGCGGATTCAGCACATAACGGATCGGGGTGAGGAGGGAGTACATGTTCCAGACGAGACTGCTGGATGCGATGGCGACGATGAAGAGGTTGGGGTAGCGGAACAGAATGACGACGCGGCTGGGATTGATCCATGTCCATAGTTTCTTTGCGCGCTCTTTCTTGGGTAAAGTCTTCAACTCGTCCGAGCGTTTCTTGTGGATGGTCTCGGGGAGGAACGCCACGATCAAGACGCTACTGAGTCCTGCGAGGGCGGTTTGAAGCCAGAAGATGTCGCGCCAGGTCACGAAGGTGACGATGATGCCGCCTATGAATGGACCAAAAGCTGGGCCAATGAGTGTGCCACTCATGAACCAGGAGTATGCCGTGCCTCTCTCCACAGGCCGATAGATATCCCCAATTGCCGTACCGCCAATGATTAGGAAGGCGGTGCCTTGGAATGCTGTTAGACATCGGAAGACGAAGTAACTCGCGAGATTGGGCGCTAGCGCAGATCCAATGCTGAAGGCCGTGAATGTAATGGACGCCCAGGTCAGGGTAGGTTTGCGACCGTATGTTTGTCCCAGGGGTCCCCACACCAAAGGCGAAAGGCCCATGAAGAGCATATAAAGTGCGTTAGATATGTTGAAGATAGTGCCCGTGGTGTTGTATGTTGCTACCACTTCCGGGGAAGCAGCCAGGATGGAGGTAGAGGAGATAGGGGCCAAGAAAGATGAGAAGCTGAGAATGGCCACGATGCTGATCTTGCGCCATTTGGAAAAGCGGTTGTATATTTCATCTCCAGACTCGTAGTGTACATCATGTCCTGGGGATGGAAGTGGGACTGGATCATGCGTTGACATGGTAGTTTGAGTGTGCTGCAGATGAAGACTAGGTCTCTGGCTTTCAAGATCTGTCTCTGAGTAATGTGCCCCTTCCGTCTTTTCGCCATTGTGCTGTTGATGTGTACTGTGTTCTGAATGTGAGTCGTCTTCAATAGAATCTGGTTTGACTTCCAGATCTTCCTCTATTGCTTCAGTTGGGTGCTGCTTTTCCATCCTGTCGACGGCCATCACGAATGAGAATATCGACGAATGTCTCGGTAAGTGAGATTTCGGGGAAAGTACAGATGGGGAGAAATAAATATGTGAAGAGAAATAGGTTCTGAGTCAAGCTCTGTACCAACCGACGAAGTAACAACAGCGGCCGATTTCTTGCTGCATTATTACGCTTGAACAGTAGTGAAGGGCACACGAGCCAGGGTTCCGTTGGCCGTATTTGCTCACTATCAGTATAGCGCGCTGCAACGTAGGGAACTGTGCATTCCTACGCACGCCGAGGTCGCTGAAGCCATTGGAAGTGGCTGAGGTAGCACAGTCATTGGCTAGTGGTAGGCGAAGTCGGCCAAAGGATGGGCTTGTCTTCGGCTTTGTGCTCTGTTGGGCCGATTTGGGCCATCCTCTTGTCTCTGTGTGGCGGTATTCTCTTCCAGTCCACCGTCATTACCCTGCCGGATATGCAAGAACTTTTCCGCTGGGACAGTGCGAGTGGCGCCGAGATAGCCGAGGACAGTAGGATAGCGACTTTATACGCGGTGGAGCAGCGCGGTGGCAGTCAGAGTGCCATAAAAGGCGGGCGCCAGAAAGGCGTACGGCAAGGCTGCTGGTACAGTTTGTCATGGTGGCTCGCGTTGTCGAAGCTCCTACATATATAGTCTAGAGTCATAGAATTAGGACTACGCGTGGGGATGTCTTCGGGTATCATTTGCTGTGCCCACTCAACGGTACATCATTATGATACCGGGAGCGAGGACTCACGGCTTCTGAGACATCGCTGTGTGTCCATCGTTCGCTCGGCTGCGCGGCGCTGCGTCGATGAGGTGTCGTGTATGGGATGGTGAGACGTTCAGGCCTTTTGACTTTGGCCGCATATTCTGGCAACCTCGACTTTGGCCGACCCAATGCTCCCGCTACCTACCTTACCTTCGACATGGTACAGAATACCAGACTAGACATCATGTTTTTAGAGCCTGATTCACATCACTCATGTTGCCTTCGTGATGGCCGAGAATAATTCAGACGACAGACAGTCTGACAGCGAATATGCCTTATCGTGGTCGACTCCAGAGAGTGAAGGATCAGGCGATCCTGCTCACATGCAAAGTCGCAGAAATCGTCGAGCTCCTCCCGGGCCTCGAAAGGACGAGGCAACCAAGCGAAGTTCAATTTCACGATCACATCAAGTCGTCGACGAACCAAACTCGCAGGACCAAGTCAGCGAGAGCCACCCCGGCAAGCCCAAACGCAACCAGCAACGGTCCCCTCTGCCACGGAAGAAAGAGAGAACGACTTATGGCGATCACTTGAGCGATAATGAGCATTCTTTGGAAGCATCTCAAGTTGGAGCATCTTTCTGGACCGCGAGCGAAAAGCATTCATTCTTCCGCCACCTAGATCGCCACGATCCTGGCGACCTTCCAGGGCTTGCTCGCGCTATCGGCACTAAGAGTCGATATGAAGTACAAGTATATTTGTCGCTTTTGCAGGAGCTCGTGGCGACCAGGCA
Source organism: Pseudocercospora vitis (assembly GCA_026120125.1). NCBI lineage: Eukaryota > Fungi > Ascomycota > Dothideomycetes > Mycosphaerellales > Mycosphaerellaceae > Pseudocercospora > Pseudocercospora vitis. The sequence goes on along the minus strand of JALRML010000025.1, from coordinate 78,539 downwards.
GGTAGATCTGCTTCAACACGGTGACATCCCTGCGGCATTTGAAGTTTCTCCAAACTGTGAAGCTGCTTTGGAGTCTAAGTCCGATGCCGATATCGCTCAAAGTTGCGAAGACGAGGTACTGGCCGAGCGCGAAAAGTATGGAGATGACTTCTTGATCGACGAGGAAGCTGCAGAGCGCGATGAGCTCCTGTACGAGCAACAGGCTGCCGAGGATAGTCACTCTGCCGATGAAGAGACGTCGACTGTAGCTAAGCCAGACTTATCACATAGGACTGCCAAATCAGAGCAAACCTCACTTTTGCGACTTCCTGTTCTTCTCCAACTGATGAGGAACATCTTCATGAACAACGGTGACCACGAACATCTCAATTGGCGCCACTTAGATTCTGTGGACGCCAGTGAACCAGCAATCTATAGAAGTGCCCTGGAATGCTTCAGCACCATTGTCCTTAATCTCACTCGTCGGATTGTCCAGGCCAGCATATTCCAGGCCCTGACCCGTCTTCGAGCCGGCGACTCCAGCCGATCTGATTGGACTCCATTGGCTGCGGTTCGAGAGGTGGACGTCCATCGGGCCGTCGAATTGCTTGGCATGGAACCCAAGTGGTATCAGTATTGGACGACTGTGGCACAGAGAAATCATTTGGCAGTCTACAGCGATTCTAAGAAATACAAGGACGGACGGCCAGGAACCAAGACTGGATGGCGCCTCACTGATAATGAGATCCGACTTGAGCTTGACAAAGAACAAGCAGAAAAGCCTGAGCAAAACGGCACTATTGATGAAGACTTGGAGGTTTCCGAGGAGGATGTTGCAGACCTCATGGAGGATAGCGACCTCTTTACGGACGAAGACGACCTCGAAACTTACGACGTGGAGATCAAGCGCGAAAGCGGCAATGAAAAAGACACGAAATGGTCAGGTTCACGGAAGCGCAAGCGAGCCCCAAACTTAGAAGAACGCTACCGGCTTGAGACGACTTACCTTGAGGCACTTGACCGGAACAAGAGTGTGGTCGAAGAACTGCGGTTGTGGAACAGTATCGGTCTTGAACCACCCGAGGAGATTCTGGAATTCCAGCCAACTAAGCTTGAGCCACCCATCGCCCTTGACGATTCGGTGAAAGCAAGAGAATGGAGGCGTTCAATGGATTACATTGATGATTGGGAAGCTGACCTCGGGCATCCCGAACCGGAAGCGTTCCATGCAATGGCGCTTGAAGGACAAAGAGGCCGCAAACGACGAAAGGTTGTGGAGCAAGCAGTGCGCAAAAAGCTAGCAGGGTACGAGGACCGATTCGGGGTACCCCTAGGGACGCATGAACGGAACAGTACTGACTCTGGAAATGATATGGCAAGTGTCCAAGGCGCAACAGACAACCAAGGCCAGATCGGAGGCACGAACGACGAATCTAGAAGCGAGTTCACAGGCAGTGCTGACGGTAATGACAGCAGCAGTGAAGATCTGAGTGACTGAAAGAATAGATCATATGAAGAGCTGCTAGCGCCCTGAGACTGAGACAATTCATGCAAGCAGTTTCGCCTGTGCGCCGGGTCGTGGCAAGATGTGGTCGCACACACGATAACATATTCAGCCTCGTTAGTGCCGTCTGTAGCATATCATGCTCCTCATGGCTAACAGATTGTATGTTATCGCACTGCCTTCTACTTCACTCTGACCCAAAACAATCTCATTCGTCTCAGCGACCACCAGACTCCAGCACTCACTCATCATGACGATCCAAGCTCTTCTTCTCCTCGCATGCATAGCATTCTCCGATGCACATGCCATCATCGACCCAGGAAACAGGTGCAGCACTCCTGGTGCCATCTCCTGCAGCGGGCAAAAAGTCGTAAGTGCAGATGAATCCCAGCAGTCGACCACATGGGCTAATCCTGGATATCAATTGCCCGCAGTACGTCTGCAAAAGCAGCGTATGGACCTACAAACAGACTTGTGGCGGCACCAAGGTGTTCTGCGAAAATGGCAAGGGCTGCGTGCATGAGTAGTGCGACCATGTCGACCGAGAGTCCTGTTCAGCCCATGGGGGCGGCACTATTTCCTACTGCTCGAAGCAGGAACAAGGTCCTCTAAGCCTTGGACAGTGCTAGCAAACGAGTGCGGACGCGCGTGTGGTGGTGGAAACGAGAAGTGCAGGGTATACGTAGAAGAGCATTTTGGGTACAGAACAGGACACTTCACTTTTAGGACGACTTACCGCGATCGAAGTCTCGTACCTGCGTTCTCTGTTCAAACGTCTCAGTCATTGGCCCGCTGATCATTACTTTCAAACAGCATTGTGCTGAAGTTTCAATCAGGTGATGTATCCGCGATGATCAGGGTGACCATCGTCTGCTACGCAAAGCTTCCTCATCGGCTGCATGTGTGGGCTGTAGCTTGAATGTTCCTGGCGTGCCTGGAAGACTGCATCCCCACGCACGTTGTGTCGCAGTAATCTTGGCATTCGTTGTTGACTGTTTGGCCCCTACTGCCAGTACGGGGCAAGCTCAAGTCCACGAGTGCGAAGGTGAAATAATGACCTTCGTGCTATTTCGTTAGTTGCTGACGGGTTGTGGACGGCGGATGACGGTCTCGTTTTTGCTCTTGGATCGGACTTGGGTTACTTGACCTGTTTGGCGTCCAACGTCCAAAGTATGCTGTAGATTGGCCTCGTCTTTTCTAAAGTGGATCATCTTGTTCAGCATTCATGCTATTGCTTAAGTGCCTTGTTGATTCGGTGTCTCCTGTCTGCAAAGGCATGCACGCCAATTGATCTAGAATATCTACATGCTTGCATCTGACACTCAAAAGAATACCCATCGATACATTGGTCGCCAGGTGCGATACATGTAACGTTGCAGGCCCAAAACTCGCGACCGGATCTGATGGAGATTCCTTTCTGTTTTCTGGGATGGAGCTCCGGCCAGTGGAACGTGTTTGAACCTGACTTCACGATTCAAAAGCCAGCAAGAATATTATCACTGGATCGTGCCGCCCGTGCATGGAGGATCTGGCCTACATGTATACTTGTGGAAGTCATGTGTAAGCCACGAGTAGGCTTGCTCGAGCCTGACCAGCGGGGAGTGAAGTGAGGTACTTGTGGTGAGCTGGGCCTTGTAACAGGGTTACTCCTATCTCACCATCTCGTGCTATTGGTATTCAGGACTCGAATGCAAGTCAGCCAGCAGGAGCGAAGCATCACTACGCCAGTCAATGCCACGCCTGAGGATTCCACATCGCAGGCAGTATAGTCGTTCTGATGGTGTCTCAGGGCTGGTTAAGTCCTGAGACAATTGAACAATGCTGCGTCTTTAGGTTCCGGGCGGATACCTTGTGACAAATTTGGCGAGTATAGAGGGCACGATATGTTCCAGCGCGATGTGCTTCCAATCGAATGCAGGTTGGACGCAGCACATATCACAACCGCTTTGTGGTCTTGTTTATGTCCGAGCATGCGGGCCCGAAATAAATCAATATGATGTCCTTATTTCAGGATCACGACACCGCTTCAGGTTGCGTCGTTCTCTTTCCCATTATCATCCTCCTCCTGCCTCTTTGCAGTCGCCGGCTTTCCCTGGAATGCCATGGTCCCAAAGCCGCCTAACCTGCCCTTGAAGTCCTGGTTCACCTTCATCCCATCCACAGTCTGCGCCGCAGTCCTGATTTTTTCTAAAACCTGCTCACACTCTGTGCTCGTAGCCTTCTTTCCGCCCTTTTTACTCGCCAACACGATCTCCACTCTCCTCCCCTCTTTCAAAAATTTCTGCAATTTCTCCAACCGATGCAGTAAATCGTGGTTCTGATCGATCGCCCAGTTCAATTCCAGTGTCTTAGCACCCATCTCACTCCCAATTTTCTGAGCACGCTTCTGATCTTTGGCCGCCTTCTTCCGTTTGAGTTCCTGCTCGTAGCTTTCCTTTTTGCTGATAATCTTGCATACAGGGATGAAGTCCCGATTACCGGGTTCGTCAGCACTGAGTTGGACCAGGCGATGGGTTTTCTGGTCGATACTGTCGAGGACGTCCCTCTTCACTCGAGGTTGGCCGTCTTCAGGAAGTTGGTTCGTTTCGGGGTCAACGAGATGGATCAGTCGAGCTCTGATCTCTTGGTTCCATTTCTGCGTGCGTTCTTCAGCTGCACGGGTCTTTGCTCGGCAGATATGGCTTTGGTGGAAGGAGCGATGGAGGAGAGGCTTGTAGCGCTGCTTCGGAACGGCACTTCTCAAGGTCATTCGTTGAGCAACCGTTCTTGAGAGCGCTGGCGAGATACACACAAAGACGTTGTATAAAGCTTGCGAAGCTGACGTGGCGTGTTTCGCATACATGGTGATGCAGTGGAAGTTGAAGAGTGTGGCAGCTTCTGAGAGCTCTCGCAGTTCGCTACGTGAAGTGCACGCGAGGGCCACGTGACTTGTCCATGGACACCATATCTGCATGTACGGGACTTTGACGGCGTATTCGCGGGTTGCCGCTTCTAGCGGACCGCGTACCTGAAGGTATGTGAAACTATTTCGGGGTGTTATGTGATGTATAGGGTTCCATTTGTACACTGACCCTGCCTTTGGCCGCAGCTCATCAATCTACAGGTAGCTATACAATTCTCTATCTATACCTCTCCTCCTTTAGCCTCTTGTACGGCAGCGGCTCAATGCGCTTCCTCTTAAACTCAATGTCCCAGCCAACAATACCTGCTCGCTGCATAACACCCGCAGTGCCTTCATCATAGATTGTACGGAAGAGATCGATGCCGACAGGTTTCATGCCAAACGCCTTCACAAAATCGCGTAAAATGAAGTCTTCTCGTTTGGCAAAGGCTCCGTTGTTCTTGCTCTTGACTTCAGCCATTTCGATTCGCTTAGGGGGTGGCACCTCATCGGATCCTGGCACCAAGGGAGAGGCAGGCTTTTGTTCAAGGATGAAGATGGCCATGCGCTGGTAAGGCAAGCCAGATTGGGAGTAGGCTGGTAACCAAGGGATGACAACCTGATCCTCTTCGCCCAGCTTGCTGAGCTCGATCTGTGTGTCCGTAGGGGAGATCGGTACATTGCAAGCCAGAAAATGACACCTGTAGTCGAATGAATCTTTGTGTACATTAGGCACGTCTGGGTTCAGAACGGCGATTGTGACGAATCTGTTGCCTTTCTCAAACGGTTGAATTGTGAGGTTGGGGGGGTGCTCGCTGACTCGAGAGTCGACGATGTCTCCATGGTGGACCTTCCGACCCTTCCGAGGATTTGACGGCGATGGAAATGCAATATCAACGGACACGATGGGATTGATCTCGTCAAGGACATCCGGTACAACGTTCATCTGGGTGATACGTTGCATGAGTAGCTCGCGCTGGTATGAGCGCCATTTTTTGTTCGCCAGATGTCGATATATTGGCTTGGTCATGTCTCCTAAGATGCTCGTTAGTAGGTGAACGGCCACATTAGCTTTAGCTTCGGGATCTTGCCTTGCCCATCCTCGAACTTCTTCTTGACAACAGGATCATTGATATCTGCCAGTATTTTGGTACGCTCTAGCCTCTGGCGCATATCGAGCAACCTGATTTCTTTACTGGTGATCTCCGCATCCGTGACAGGCACACTATCCATCAGCTTGTCAATTCTGTTTCTGAACATCTTGATCATCTCAAGCTTCTCAGCGCGGTCTTCTTGCAGGAAGCGCCGGGCTTCTTGGAAGCATTGGTATGGGAGCTGCTCGAAAGGAATATTCGCGCTGCTTGCGATGGCTCTTCTTCGCCGTCTTGATCCAACAGGCAATTTGTTTTGTTCCCTCATCATTTTGCGTTCCAGGCGAGGCGTCGAAACTGTCAATGGGTCCAGCTCGCGTTTGGGCTTCTCGACCTGTGCTGTTTCCGAATTGTGGACCTGTGGTGACGAGCTGAAGGTGCGTATCGGTAGCGCTATTCTGTCGTGCCGGGAACATCGTAGGCATTTTGCCAACGGCCTGGCACTTCTATCCAGCGCCATCGTGATGTAAGGGTGCGAGGTGGTTGTGGTTTGCGATGGTGATGCAGGAGCGACGCGCTACCAGCTTCGCCGCGGGAAAGAGTATGTATCTAATGTACCCGCACGACCACTCCCGACTTCATCTCAAATCACGACAACATGGCATCAAAACGAACAGCAGTGCCCGCTAAACACCTCTTCAATGGCTTCGAGGCTTACCACCGACCAAGGCGATGTTTTGCTCGGTCAATGGCAACGGCGACAACCGAGACTCCAGCACCAAACTCGACTCCAATACCAGAAGACCCATTGCCAACGCGGGCTTCTCTATCGCTGCCAGCAATTCCCAAAATCACACCATTCCAACCACAGCCAAACCCGTTCCTCCAGAAAGCCGACGTAACCCTCTACACCTTTCCTGCATTCGAACCCGTCTCCTTCGCCTCCTACCCTTCTTCTCACCTCCTCCTTCCTCTCCGAAAAGACATTCTTCACCGCGCTGTAATTTTCGAAGGTGATGCCGCCCGCCGGGGCACCGCCAACACAAAATGGCGCTCCGAAGTACACGGCTCAAACCGAAAAGTCCGACCTCAGAAGGGAACAGGATCTGCTCGACTGGGTGACAAGAAGAGTCCGATGTTGAGAGGAGGGGGTGTGGCATTCGGACCCAAGCCTAGGGATTTCAGCACAGAACTACCGCAGAAGATATATGACCGCGCGTGGAGGATGGCGCTGTCGTATAGATACAGGAGAGGGGAGTTGGTTGTCACGGACACAGAGATCGATGTACATGGTGTGGCGGAGTCTTCGCTCGAGAGATATATGAAGGATATTCTCAATTGGAATCACATGTCTCGGGATCGTGGTAGTGAGGGAAGGACATTATTTTTGACCCTGGAGAAGCGGGAGGGATTGTGTAAAGCGCTTGAAGAGAAGAGCATGCATAAACACGCGAGGGCTAAGGAAGTGTTTTGGGTTGATGTCAAGGATTTGTTGGAAGGAAGTAGGGTCATTGTGGAACGCACGGCGCTGGAGACGATATTTGAGGAGCATGAGAGCGATTTGCCGGATCGGATGCGATTGAAGAGACAGATGCCCGAGCTGTACATTTCTTGAGGAGGCATTTTAGGCGGTCCTTGGTCTATTACGAGGGAAGAAAATGAAGGGGGCGAAAGCCGCTTCCAGCCATGTCACGACCAGCAGATGTCACAAACAGTTCCTGCACCGAAAGAGTTTCAAAGTTTTGACAGAGGAACACTGAGGAAAGGCTGATCAGTGAGAGAAGTGGTTTGGTATGAATCTACATATCTAGCGCTGCAGAACAGTCACGCACGCGCTGTTACGGGCCTAGAAGGAGAAGCATGTCTTCTGCACCATCTGCACACAAATTCTGCGAGGGAAACCCTAGGGCAGATGGCTGCATTTGATTTCTCCTTTCACTGAATCTACACCTGCTCTCAACGGGATGGCATGCAGTATTTGCGTATTGTGTTATTATTGTACATTCGATGCATAAGCCAAAGCTGGCTTTTACTCCGGCGTGCTTCCATCTTTTGGTCCCAACTAGCACTTGTCGTGGGCACGAAAAAGCTACTCCTCAAGCCAAGCCCTCCGTGCTGGAAGCGTCCTTACTGAGTCGTCCTCGGGCATCAGTTCTCGAGGTCTCCACCGCAAAGTATCATCTTCTGGCAGCCCGAGCCTTCTTCGGCACTCACTCCAGCCTAGAATAGCCATGATGAGAGCCACACTCGGGCCAGGAAGACCATAGGCCAACTTATCCCTCAGGAACTTGTTCATAGCCGCCTTCAAAGCTTTGAACTGCAGGCGCTCGGGATCCCCTACTTCATCAGGCACTTCGATCTGTTCAGTCAGCTCTGGAGAGTCTTCATCTAGCTTGGGGAGCACTTGGCGCCAAAGCGTGTCATCAAGATGATCATGAAGGCACTGTTCTCGGGTCTGCAGATCGGCTAGGTGACCGCTGTAAGGCATGAGACGGGCAGCGTGCCCTGGATCTCTATCGAACGGAAGCATGTGGTCGGGAATTCCAGTCCACGAATTGAAAAGACGATCCTGGCATATCTTCATCAATACATCTATTGTGATTGTGCCGGACTTTCCATAATTTTCTCGGTCTTCTGGCACTTCAGCTTCGTTGTAATGGAAGAAGTAGCGATTCCGTTCGACATATTGTTTTGGTGTTTGATAGGATTTCGAGTCGGCCAACAGGATATCGCGAATATATATCTCGGTGTCAGCACGATGTGTGCCTGGTGCTTTTGGAACTTCAAGGAGTTGCCTTGAGATTAGTTCTTGTTGTATTCTTTGCGCGATGTCTCGTATCATCTTGGTATCCTTGCTGTTCCGAGGGCGAATCTTCTCTATCTCTCGTGCAACGTGCTGTCTCTGTAGATACCACAGCTTCTCCGTGCGAACAATAGTGTTGCCCTTGGTGAACTTCAGATCGAATTTCTCGACGAGTTCCTGCATTTCTAGTACATCATCTCGACCAGGGTTGCTCCAACCAAGCAGGGCGAGGAAGTTGCAGAGCACCTCAGGGAGAATACCGTTCTGCTCTCGCATTCCTCGGACATCGAGCACCATACCACTATCGCTACGCTTCGACAGCTTCGCCTTTTTCTCGTCCACGAGCAATCCGACGTGAGCAAACAGGGGCGGTTGCCATCCGAATGCAGAATATAAGTCGTAATGTAGAGGCGTGCTTGCCATCCATTCTGTTCCGCGAATGACGTGCGTTATCTTCATCAAGTGGTCATCAACGACATTGGCAAAATGATATGTTGGGGTTCCATCAGATTTGACAAGGACAGTATCTGCAGCATCTATACCAGAATCATCCTCGCCGCCAGGGCTAGGGCTTGTCGAGCGCTTTAGTCGTTGGATCTTGCCGTAGACCAGATCCTTGTATACACGCTCACGCACGTTTCCGGGTTGCTTCAGGCGGACAGTGAAAGTCTGCCTTTTTGCCTCAGCTTTGTCTTGTGCTTCCTCCGCAGGAAGTGATGCACAGTCTTGATAGCAACCGCTCAATACATATGCTGCGGTAGTGCCTGTAGACCCAGTCGTTTGCGAGGTGCAGAAACATCGGTAGGCCGAGCCAGAATCCAACAGCTGTTTGGCATGCAGCTGGTAGATATCGTTCCGCTCCGACTGCTTGTAAGGCCCATAGGCTCCGCCCACCTGTGGTCCTTCATCCCATTCTAAGCCGGCCCACAGGAGATCTTCGCATAGTCGGTGCTCTGCGTCCGGGACAAGTCGTTTCTGGTCTGTGTCTTCTATTCTAAGCAGGAATTGGCCATTTGTGCGTTTTGCTAACAAAAAACTGAATAGTGCCGTTCGAAGGCCTCCAATATGCATGTAACCGGTCGGGGAGGGAGCAAAACGTGTTCTGGCTGGACTCTTTGGCAGGTTCGATTTGGGGCGAGGCTCACGGGTGGTACTGACTGTGACATACTTTCTTCTTGACACCGGCCGATTCGCTTTTGATGATGTTGTTGTTGTTCTTGCCCTTGTGCCAAGCCTGGATGCGAGACCAGAAAAGGATTGCTTGCAGGCTATGCGTTGCTGAGAGCGACATGTTGAGCAGACCCAGTCTCCAGCACTTGTGGCGATTGGCGAAGACCCTCGCATTGATCTCATTGCACCAGAGCGAGTGGCTTCGCGCTGCACATGAGTACGGCAAGTGAATTTAGTGATGCTGTAAAGCCGTGGGAGTGCAGCATCGGCGCGTCGGAAAGTGCTGCCCCAGTCTTCACCAGTGACGCGCGCTTCTGAAGTTTGCCTTCACCAAAGACCAAGAACATACTCTCAACCTTCCGCCTTCCGCCTACAAGTTCGTGAATACCTTTTGTTCCCTGGAAATATCAATTATAATCGCCCAAGTTACTCGTGCAACCTCACCGGATACAAACCCTTCCTGCGAACGTTTGGTCCTACCTGGACCCTAGCAGAGATGGAAGAAATCGACCTCTACGGTACTTAGCCATACTAGCTCTGGACAAGATCACCAGTGACTAACGCATGTAGAGGTGCTCAGTGTGTCGAGAGGAGCGAGCAAAGCGGAGATCAAGAAGGCATACCATAAGGTACCCCACGAAGTCATGGCGCCCAACTCTTCGCGGAAACTGATTCACCTTAGGCAGCACTTTCATCACACCCAGACAAAGTCCCCGAAGACCAGCGAGAAGAAGCAGATCTCAAATTCAAAGCCGTATCGCAAGCCTACGAGATCCTTAGCGATGACGAGACACGCACTATGTACGACCAGCATGGCATGGCCGCTTTCGACAAGAGCAACGGCATGGGTGGTGGCGCAGGACCTGACCTCGATGACATTCTAGCGCAAATGTTTGGCGGCATGGGGGGGATGGGTGGAATGCCTGGTATGGGCGGAGATCCGTTCGGTGGAGCAGGACCTAGGCGGAAACGCGCGAAAGGCAGGAATGAGATGCAGCAGTATGAGGTGACATTGGAAGAGCTTTATAAGGGCAAGACAACTAAGTTCGCGAGCACCAAAAAGGTCATATGCACGAATTGCAACGGGTCAGGAGGTAAGAACGAAAAGGTCAAGGCGAAGACCTGCGACACATGCAAAGGAAGAGGCATGCAGACCAAGTTACAACCTGTGGGACCAGGTATGGTCACGCAAGCAACAGTACCATGTTCCACTTGCGAAGGACGAGGGCAGTTCTACGCAGACAAGGACAAGTGCAAGAAATGCAAAGGCGTGCGGACGACAAGCCAGAAAAAGATCTTGGAGCTGTATATTCCCCGAGGAAGTAGGGAAGGTGACCACATAGTTCTCGCTGGTGAGGCAGACCAGGACCCGGATGACCAACAGCCAGGCGATATCATTTTCGAGCTCGTGGAAGAGCAACACGATGTCTTCAACCGCGCTGGTGCAGATTTGCACGCTGAGTTGGAGATTAGTTTGTCAGAAGCCCTGACGGGTTTCAATCGCGTTGTGCTTACGCATCTCGACGGCCGTGGAATCCAGCTCAACGTCCAGCAGCCGCAAGGAAAGGTCCTTCGACCCGACGAAGTCCTCAAAATTCCATACGAAGGCATGCCATTGAAGCGATCCGATGCCAGAGGTGACCTCTACCTTTCAGTCAAGATCAACTTCCCTGAAGACGGCTGGTTGAAAGATCAAGCTGCAGTTGATCGAGTCAAAGCTGTTCTTCCAAAACCAGCAGGCTTCAATCCCGAAGGCAAGCCTGGAGTCACACCTGAGGATGTAGAAGAAGTCGAGTTCGAGGTCGTGCCCGATCTTGAAGGCTTTGGCGCTGGGTCGGATGATCCGCGAGCAGCAGGCGCAGAGTGGGAGGATGAGGAAGATGGACCCCAAGGCGCCCAGTGTGCGCAGCAGTAAAGTCAGAACTGGCTAGGATGTAGATGAGATGAACCGATACCAGATGAAAGCAAGTGCTATTGACGAAGCGAGCGAGAGCGCTAGGTCGATGCAAAGGTAGCCAGCGCTGCCTTTTTGAGACACGGCCTGGGCAATGTTCCAGTAGAGAAGCTACAGTATTTGCAGCAGATGAATCACAACCAAATGTGGCATTGGCTACGAGCCAAAGCACTAGATTCGTCCTAGCTCCTAATGGACAGACATTACGACCTACGAAACTAGCTTGACACGCGACAAGTTCAACGGACAGTTGGGCATTTCCTCATTTCAAATGGGCACCTTAACGTTCAGCTTGTCCACGTCACACAGTGAGCCCATTCTTCGCCAGGTCTAATGACGTTGAAGTGAGTGCCACGAAACGTTGCATCGGAACGTGCCTAAATTCACGCAGCAACGGAACTCAGAAAAGTACATGTCTGATTAGACCTCCATCTTGGTAGCTTCAACGACCTCATGACGTCCGGGGGAGGTTTCGTCCAGTTTCTTCCCCGAACCTTCGCCCTGCTCCATATTTTCAGCCTGTTGATGATTGCTTCGTGTCTTCAACTGGCGGTGTCAATGTGTTTGACTCCATTGAGGTCTTCAAACACTTTTGTAGTCTCTTCGAGAGGCTTACCAGTGGTCGCAGGGAACAGGAAAAAACATGAATGGTCATGGCAACACAAGGTAGTGCGAAGATGAAGTAAGCATTATACTTGATGTTGACAAAATCTGGTGGAACGAGGTAGCCGAGAGCGGAATTGAAGATCCAAGTGCCGGAGGTGGATAGAGCGACAGCCTTGCCTCGAAGGTGGTTCGCGTAGAGCTTTGGCGAGTATGTCCCGGAGACTGGGCCTAAGGTCGGTGAATAGGCGAAAGGTAAGCGCATGCATCAACTGCCATTGGACGCGGCGCCTTCAACTTCGATGGAGGCTTCCCTGATTCCCGAGATCCGTCTGAGCCTGTGTCTGTGCCGTTCGAATCAGGTAGGTCAGTGCTGGCAAAGGGCCAGATTGCCATGAAAGTGCTACGGACGAGAAGTGTTGGGCCACGGCCGACACGATTGATCCAGATCAAAGTGGGAACGGTCATGACGATGAATTATGTATTGGATGGAGGAGCACATTACAACTACAAGCCTTGGTGCACCTCTACGAGTCCGAGACAGGAGCTGCTGCCTGGCCCCCAGCCAGCCAGCCAGCCAGGCATTATCGTATCGAGAGATCTTGCCTCGCAGCTAGACCTTTGTACAGTATAGCCTCTATCTTGCGCTTTGCCCACCATAAACTCCCTCCGTCAAATTAAGGTCAGATCTAGGAAGCAGACCAATGCGGGTACGGATAGTGAAGTGAGGCGAGAACAGCTCAAGGTAGCTATCTTGCTTGCTTTGTCGTTCGATCTCGGGCCAGTCTTTGATCTCCTTGGAACCGCGGGCGACCCAAGGGGAGTTGGGGACGCTATAACTGTGTGTGGTAAAAAGAACTTGTTCGTATTGCTCCCATTTGTCTTTCGATGCGAGCCATTTTGGGGACTCGCGCGTGAACATCATGCCCGAGAAAAGCACGATTGCTAATATGATATGAAGAGCTTATCTAGCTGTCATGTTCAGCGCTAGTTGAGGATCGTGATGCAAGATTTTTGGCCGACATACGGGACGCGGAGGCACAAGACCCGTCGATGAAGGAGCATCCATATGAGATGTAGAACCTATTTCGACAGCCAGTGACTGTCCTGAATTCGAACTACTCCGAGTCCGAGGTTCACGGTAGATTCCTTCAGGCGCCTTGCGCCTCTGCTACGCTTACATGAGGTGATAGCCCATTGCTGAGCTCGCGTCACTCGGCCAGGCTTGGTCTGAGTTGCTATCTCATCAACAAAGGCCCGTACCTTAGCGGAGCGGATACCCACACCGAGGCCGTTAATGCTGCGACTACCGACGAGCATGGAGGTGTTGCTGGCGGCAGCGACGATAATATAGCCAGTGGCCCAGATGACGGCGCCAACAACGATCGAGGTATCCTCACCGGAAGCATCAGAAATGAACCCAGAGACGAGTTAAGTGAGCCAAGACTCCGCTGCCATCGAGGCCACGATAGCTCCTTGAGTAGAGGATCTTGGCCCGGCACCTTTTCCAGCTGGTCGTTGGTTGGAAGAGCAGAAATAACCCTTGACGGCGTTTATGGTGTTCATGGATGGGATGTCAAACACCTGAACAGGTGTTAGTACGCGCTTCATCAGGCCGGCAATGGCCACGGGAAGCTGCACTGAAGAGACCACCTTCGATGATGGTAAGGGCAGCAATTGTAGTAGACAATGCCGATTTGCTTCATGATGAACAACCGTCAGGTGGTACCAGTTGTCGATGCGATGGAAACCGACTTCAAGTGAAGTGCCACGCAGAGTCAATGTTGAGCACAGCCCTCTTGTCTCTAGAGTCCTTTTGCTCATGATACAGCACTTGGAGAGTCTACAGACTGCCTAGTCCAGCTCCGTTTGCCAGAACGGCTGTGGACCTTTCGATACCCCCATGTGTTGACAGCGGCATTTGCGGACAATGATCACAGGCGAGGGCCGGCGACTTTACTCGCTGCTGCTGGGAGCTGGGCTTGGCTTTCTCGATCTTCTCGCCAACAAGGAGGCCTTCCATTCATTCTAAGCTCTGTTTTGTAGCGCTCGATAACGCGATTCGGATGACGTACAGATCGGGATCTAGTAATGCGTGGCCGCAATGATATATGGGAATGAAGTATACATGTAAGGTTGTAGGGAGAAAGCCCAAAAGCGGCAACGAGTAGAATTTCCGCTCTGGGGCGAAAAGGCTCGTCCTCACATTATTTTCCCACGATGCCAGATTCCCGGCCGTCCTTGAGGTGACAGTGCGACCCCTGCAAGGAGTGAAGAATTTCTGTGAGCGCTTTCGGTATCATCACCCGTTCATTCAATCTGCAGCGCTCCATCCGAGCTGAATTCCTCGTAAGGCCCGCCCGGCGCTTTCAGTGAAACGAGATTTCGGTGCCATTGATTCAAGCCTCAGTATGCGATATTCGCCTCCTCTGCACGCAGCCAGGATGCTGTACATCATCAAGTATCAAGCTATATTCACACTGTCCTTATATTTACCTAGGTAGTGATCGTCGGCTCAAGACCAATGAATGCAATTATTCTCAAGCGTTACACAACTCGCTCCGTCAAAGCATACCTGCACTGCAATGTGACAGCTCGGACTGACGAGAAACGCGGTGTCTTGTCTTGTGATCGATGACCGGGAACCCATCCCCGCATTCCCGGCCGTGCGGCCACATTCAACGATGCCAAGATGTCGAACGACCAAGTCGACCTGTTCACGGAGAGACAACCCGCCTCTCGTTTCCCCGGCTGTCCCAATGGTGATGGACCCGGCTGACGGTGATCGGTACTGAAATATGGGCGAGTTGCAAAACACAAGAATTAGAGGTTGGCGCATGTAGCGAATGCCGCTGTGATTTCATAGGATGTGAGTGAGCACAGGCACTGCTGTCAGCGCTGGACGCAAGTGCAGGAAGTCGATCAACTGCTTGTGTATTCCGCGTTTTCAGTACGTCTTGACTTGGATATTTGGCTAGTCTGCGAAACTGAAGTCAAGAATTCGGCGCATCAGCCATTGATTGCCTGGTGACTCCCAGCTGATCACACCTGCGTCACGACGGGTCCAGAACCAATGATTATTCGTTTGGCCAAGCACACTGTGTGGTTACCTACTTACACGGAAATTCCCTAGCGAATGGTCACTCCAAACAGAGCATACATTCGCTTCCAAAGGTTCATCGCGTCATCAGGGAGATTGCTTTCCAAGCGGACTCCGTATTCCTGGATGCAGCACTCAAATGGTGTATTGCTCAGCTCTTTCGCGCCGCCCGTCTCCTCGAGGTTACCCCATAAGATGAACAGCTTCTCACGCAATTTGGCGAGGAGCATAGCATTATGCCTTAAATCTTCGGGGTCATCAAAATTACTGCCGAACAGCCATTGAGCGCCATCGTGATGAACCTGCACCCAGATTCTATGTGAATTGATATCGCAACTTGCGTCAGCCGGCAAGACGGCGTCTTCAAGGAGTAATGAAAAGCACCATTCATACGAAGGGCTTTGGTGCAGCGCCCAATCGGCGTCGTGTGGGCTACTTTCGTCCACTGGTGCGGGCTGGAACGCAAAGTCTTCAAGTGACTTGGGCTCGTAGTCTACGACACGAACTCGAGCTCGATACCTGGTGTTCGTGAAGGGCAAAATGTAAGAAGACCCACCAGGCGCCTCATTAGTGTGCCTCGCATGCGTTGTGTCCAGAATGTCCTTGACTCTACTCAAGCCGACATCCTCGTGGGCACATTGGACGGAAGGATTCGTCCTCGGAGCTTGAACTCTTGCTCTGTTCGCAAGAGCTGTGTGCTCTGCTCCAGAATCAGGAGTGTCATTCGCAGCGGTGGCTGCTGCTTTAGCCGCTCTTCTTTCCAGCTTCTTTTGCCTCTTCTTCTCAGCCTTCGACAGCTTTCCTTCACTGGCTTCCTTCTGTGCAAGCTTCGCCTTACGATTGGCCCAATACTTCTCCTTTCTTGCCATCAAGTCCTGAACTACTTGCAGAGACGTGTTCTTGATCTTCTGGATCTGCACTTTGCTCTGATCGAGATGATCTGGCCACATGTCACCTTCGAGCCACGCGCCCTCAGTGGTGATCCTCATCTTAACATTCTGCAACAGAACCACGTCGTCCTCATTCAAGTTGGCATTTGCGTACTGTGCATGGGGAGGCTTTAAGTTTACCTTGAGTATTGTGTGACCCCATGGGCCTTTCCAGCCT
This sequence comes from Pseudocercospora vitis, assembly GCA_026120125.1. Classification (NCBI taxonomy): domain Eukaryota; kingdom Fungi; phylum Ascomycota; class Dothideomycetes; order Mycosphaerellales; family Mycosphaerellaceae; genus Pseudocercospora; species Pseudocercospora vitis. The sequence continues at coordinate 62,347 of JALRML010000025.1, read as the reverse complement.
TTCTTCTTGGGCCCATTGTATCCATACATATCTCCGTCTCTGATAGGATCCTCTTCTTCCTCCGGGGGTGGATACCGGCGGACTGCTTCGTTCTCGGTGTAGTCCGTGACATAAAGATCGCAGCCGTACGCGACACCAATCCTCTTCACCACGACCGCGTAAATGTCTGCCCAATTCTTCTCATGTCCTCGAAGATCTTTAATCAACTTCAGTTTGGAGTTTGCGTGAGGCTCAGATATCTTCTGCCTTTTCGCCTGTGGTGCCGGTTCGGGTGCCTCGAGCGGCCGGCTGCTGTTGGTAACTCTCGTTCCGGCACGCTCCACGAATGGCCTCATGGCCTCATTGAGATGGATCACATACTCTTGCTCTGCCAGGTTGAATTTGTCGATGTGCTGCGGCACACCAAGACGTGGTATGAGGCCTTTGTCAGTCTTGTAGGTGATGCTAAAGATCTTGCTTGGAATTGATTCTCCAGCGAACACGGTTGTCTCTGTCTGATAATTGGATACCAAAGTCTTATTGCCGAATGTCATCACCTTGATGTTGCGCAAAAGCACGATATCGCCCACACGACGAACTTTTGGCAGCAGCTCAGCGTCGTCCCTAAAGAACCGACAAGCCACACCCTGCGAGCCTTCTACACTCCGCGAGAGCTTTTCGTCGAGCAAGCGGAAGGTGAGCATCCACGAAGAACCCCTCGAAGGCTTGGCCTCCATTAAATCCACCACGGCGCCGATGATGCTGACGAAGGTGTGATCGGCAGATTGGTATGCCGTCGCAAGGTCGACGAAGCCGCCCGGAAGGCCCATTGTTGCGATGGGACCACGGTTCGTGGAGGCGTTTCTTTTCTGTGCTTCTTCGAATATCGTTGTCGTCTCCTTAACAGCATTTTTGAAGTGCGCTGGGCGGGACTCTTGCCTATCTTCTCTCGACAACGATCAATTCGCTATATGTCGGCCGAAGCGGATGTCGCGTCAAGACATCGAAAGACGTGTCGCGGGGCGTGAATCGCTCGAACTCAAATGGCGAAGCATGTGAAAGTGCTGACACCGCGAAGCAGCACATCGGGCTGGGCAGGCAGTCACGGGCCCCTTCACCGCACCCACATCGGCCGCCGCTGGAGTGCGAGGGGTGCAAACAGTCTTGCGTGTATCGTCTCCCAGTTTGGCTGTGTTCCGTGCGGTCAACAGCATTCGGCTCACCTCGCCATCCAGCGCTGAGCCAGGACTTTCTGCTTGACAAAATCAGCCGTCAGCTACCACCCGTCGAGCTAACCTCAGTCTGCAGTCTGTTTTCTTCCAACGTCACGTCACCCACACCTCTCCGACTTGACCCTGACTTTCAAGGCCTGCTCCAGACTTGTGCAGAGCTTGGATCGTGACGCTCCTACCTGCACTGCACTTGCAATCGGTCACGTCGAGTCAGCGCACCTCCAACCACATCACACCACCGCGCTCGACAAAATAGCACGCACAGCCATACGCAACCATGGCGGAACGCTACATCCCCGAGCATCGCCGTAACAACTTCAAGGCAAAGAGCACCTTCAAGCCTGACGAGCTCCGTCGTCGTCGCGAGGAGCAGCAGGTCGAGATCCGCAAGCAGAAGCGCGAAGAGAACTTGGCAAAGCGTCGAGGCATCGGCGCCCGCGGTGATGGTGCCCCCGGCGCTTCCCTGGGCGCCGCGCCGGACAGCGACGATGAGGGGGCAAATACCGAGAGCCAGGTAGGCACGCATGCTATCAGCCTCTCAAGCAATAGGTTACTGACGACACTACAGCTGAATGAAGAACTACCTGTAATGGTTCAGGGAGTCTTTTCGGATAAAATCGAAGACCAGATCGCCGCCACGACCAAATTCCGGAAACTCCTCTCGAAAGAGCGCAACCCGCCTATCGAGCGGGTCATCGATACCGGGGTTGTCGGCCGCTTCGTCGAATTCCTCCGCTCGCCGCACACTCTTGTTCAATTCGAGGCTGCCTGGGCCCTGACCAACATCGCCTCGGGCTCGGCTCAGCAAACGCAGGTGGTCATTGAGGCGGGCGCTGTGCCTATTTTCGTCGAACTCCTTAGCAGCCCTGAGCCAGACGTTCGGGAGCAGGCCGTTTGGGCACTTGGAAACATCGCTGGAGACAGCCCGGCATGCAGAGATTTCGTCTTGGCACAAGGTGCTCTGCAACCGCTGGTTCGCCTGTTGGGTGACAGCCGCAAGTTGAGCATGTTGAGAAATGCCACCTGGACATTGAGTAACTTCTGCCGTGGCAAAACACCACAGCCAGATTGGGCCACAATCGCTCCGGCGCTGCCCGTGCTCGCCAAGCTGGTCTACTCTCTCGACGACGAAGTCCTGATCGATGCTTGCTGGGCTATCTCTTACCTGTCTGACGGCTCCAACGACAAGATCCAGGCAGTCATCGAGGCAAACATCCCACGTCGCCTGGTCGAGCTCCTGATGCACGCGTCTACTTCGGTCCAGACCCCAGCTTTGCGATCAGTGGGCAACATAGTCACTGGTGACGACGTTCAGACACAGCTCATCATCAATTGTGGCGCCCTGCCAGCTCTCCTCTCACTCTTGAGCTCCACTAAGGACGGCATTCGAAAGGAGGCTTGCTGGACTATTTCCAACATAACAGCTGGTAACAGCACCCAGATCCAGGCAGTGATTGATGCCAACATCATCCCACCACTGATTCATCTCCTGAGCCACGGTGACTTCAAGACGCGCAAGGAGGCTTGTTGGGCAATCAGCAATGCCACCAGTGGTGGACTGCAGAAGCCGGACCAGATCCGCCTGCTTGTGCAGCATGGAGCGATCCGCCCGCTGTGCGACCTCCTTGCTTGCCCTGACAACAAGATCATCCAGGTTGCACTTGATGGTTTAGAGAATATCCTGAAGGTCGGTGACATGGACAAGGAGGCACAGGACGGCAGCTCTGAGCCACCCGTGAACCGATATGCTCTCTTCATTGAGGATTGTGGTGGCATGGAGAAGATTCACGACTGCCAGAACAACAGCAACGAGGAAATCTACATGAAGGCATACAACATCATCGAGAAGTACTTCTCGGATGAGGATGGTGATGCAGACGTCAACGACCTGGCACCCGCCCAAGGCCAGGATGGTCAGTTCGGTTTTGGAGCTCAGCAGCAACAGCAGAACTTCAACTTCGCCAACGGCGGAGACAGCATGGACATGTAAGGGATATCACACCGTCCGGCCACAGCCGACTCGATTTCGACATGCGTGCGATGAACAGAAGAGTCGCACGGTCCCGTTGCCCTTGCGCGGCTTCGAGACCAGGTAAGTAAGCATCACGAGCGAAAGAACGCATTGTGGACGCCGAAAACGGCGTTCTTGGCCCTGATGCATGCGCCACCGCGCCGACACGAGCACGAGGCCCAGCATCGATCCAACACAGCACATTAGCAGCTTTCAACGATGCATTGCACAACTCGTTTCGTAATTCGCCCACCTCAATCCGACACCTCCCCCTCTCCCGCAGATAACGACCTGGCGATACCCCTTTGGACCCCTTCGACATTCACGACGCATGGACCTCTACATTCTCGTTAAAAACAGCATGGTGGTGTTTCCACAGCCCCCGCTTGGACTGGCGTTAGTGGCACTCTTTCAAATTCGGTTAGGACGAGTCTGAACAGACGGATGGGCGGCAGGAGGCAGCTGCGTCGCGCAGGACATCTGGCTATTTAGGACGCGTGTTGCGCAGCGTGTTGATAGACTCGAAATTAACGACGTAGTCCTTGCTCCCGGAGGTGTGGCTGTGGCTTCCACTCGCTCGGTCTTATCTCCTATATTGAGAGGTGAAATTGCGTCGGAAAAACAGGCCTACTTGTGTGCTCAGGAGATCTCGGTATCCCTGAATCAGTGTCAAAGTTGACAGGGATCGTGATGACCATCAGAGTAGATTTCCGATTACCGAAAAAGCGTCGCAAGGCCTCGACTACGAATGACGGAGATGTTGAGAGTGACGGATGTACAGTACATTGATGGCCGGCGCGGAGGCGTCAAGCGGAAAGCACGAGCGATCTTCGTTGAGAGGTACATGTAGAGTACCGTACCTCCAGTCTCGGTAATGCGTGGTTAGTGGAGGCAGATGCAGCCCAGCGGTCCCGTAAATTTCCTTGGAGCCCTGATGGAGAGATAGCTGCGGACCAGGGTGATGATGAGAAGGCGATGATGAATGCACACGCGACATCCCTGGTGTAACGGCGCCGTGGGACAAGAGTCGGTGCTACGGTGCAGTAGTCGAACGGCGGTTGTGTTTCGAAAAGTATGGAAGACGGGGACCGGAGAAGTCAGGCTGGCGTCTCCCTCTGGGTCGGAGAAGGTGGTCATCGGTCCCAGAGGTGGATGGTCAGCAATGACGGCACGCGAGCGCCGGAGAGCTGGGCTCGGCGTGTACCACTACCATGAAGTCTCTTGCTCTCGCGTGCTGCAACGTGCTGGAGGGAGGTCGAAACACGGCGGGTAGGTTATTATGATTATTATTGCGGTGGCTGGACTGTAGCAATAGCAGCAACCTTACGGTGAGAGTCGACAGCACGGCGCCCGGGCGGTTGTGTTTGAAGATGAGCCGTGAAATTGGCTCATCTGCTGGACGAGAGGGCCTTGGCGGCGGCGACTCCTCACTGCGCTGCTTTGCCTCGCCCTGAGGGAGAGTACCCGCTTTAATCGCTCCGTCAATCTGCGGAATCCACATCACCACCTCACTCGCCGAGGAGCCCGTGAGCCAGCATCGACACCGCCAGCACTGCTCTATACCGCAATCTTCACGTGTGCAGAGCTCTTGGGGGGGCATCGCATATCCGTCTCGGTCGCATCGACCGCATTTGACTTTTCTGCCAGCGCCACTCGCCAAGCGGCGGCTGGAGCGATCCTCGTCTGGTCGAGCGTTGCAGTCTCCTCGATCCCGACCTGACAGCAAACTCGACCCGCATCCGCTGCACCATCACTCGGCCTGCGACGACGACAACAACAACACAAACCATACGCCTGTACGACTGCGCGTCCGCCGGCCTGGGACCGCTGCGAAAGAGCGTCCTTGAGTGTCTGGTCTGACGCAGCAGCAGCAGTAGCGGCGGGCACAAAGGGAGTCTGAGAGGCCCAGCGCCCTCAAGCCCGACACCGACACCGACCCCCGCCGTGAGCACAGCACAGCACACCACAATCATCTCGTCTCGTCTCTTGGAACTTTTGGCGCACTCTGGAGTGAATGATCTTGGGCTTGCATTTGCGGCGTTCTGTTCTTCTGGTTTAGGGGCGCATTGAAACACCGGTACATTGTCGAACGCTTTGCCTGCCACTGACCGCCGCGCCGGTCACCCACGCAACCGACCTCGAGTCCTTCGAGTTTGCCTCGGCCTCCCGTCCCTCACGACGCCCTCGCGTCGATTGTCGCAGGGCGCGGCGTCCTGCTGAGACCCAAACATGCGCGAAGTCAACTTCAGCATCCCCAACGCAAACAAAGCCTCAGTCGGCATTACCACCGCCCTCTATGACCGACGAGCCCTGGACTGCACGTCCACACTTCCTCTGATCAACTCCCTGAACAACCTGGCATATCTGACCACTTCCTCGGGCCGCATTCGCGACATACTGACGGTCGATGGCGGCATCGAACGTCTGGTATGTATTCTCAAAGAGGGCCGGAGCAAGGATATGATGGAGATGTGGAAGTGGAATCTGGCATTCCAATGCATAGTGAACATCGGCGTGAGAGGCTCCGAGGCCGTCAGAACTCGCGTCGTGGAGGCTGATATGGTTCCGGTCATTGCTACCATTCTGGATAACTACTTCCAGGTGGTGGAAAAGAGCAGAGAACGACTCGAGCTGGAGAACAACAGGCGCAAGTGCCCATTCAGCACCAAGTTTTCTCGCTCGTCGAGCAGGACAACCGAGAGCAGCGAGCGCAGGAGCAGACGACATGCTCCACCTCCCATCAGCATCCCGGAGCCTAGCAGCCCTCTCGAGGACGAGCCCGCGAGCGAGACGACGCCTACCGTGCATACGGCAAACCTTTCCCTCAGCTCACCGCCCGAACGAACAGTCTTTCCCCGTCACCATACCCACCGAGGTCAAATTTCTTCCCCGACCGGGGCCAACGGTCGAACAGATTCCCCCATGGCTCCCCTAACGCTCCAGAGCAATGTTGTGAATAATTTCGTGAGACCTGTTCGCGATATTGATCGCCTTCCATCAATGCTGCCAACACTGCACGCAGAATTAAGCTCCCAGCCACAATCCCCAACCACACCGGGGGCTCCTGTGCAGCCTGGTAGTCATCATGCTTCAGCAATGCGACCTCGGCGGAGGCCCTCGATCCGACATCAGCTCTCCATCTCGGGCTCGGATGACGACGGACAGCTTGAGGAAAGCGTCTCGGAAGAGTCTACTGGTGCAGACGGCGAGCCCATGGTCGGGATTCAATCAGACATGGATATGCAAGACATGGGAGATGAAATGGATCAGCAGAACAATGGTGTTCCGTTGACTATGCCTGATGTGTCCAGTGCCGATGACGAGACATTCAGCATAACTCACCGCCCCAATGGCGATGGGAGCATGGCCGCAACTCCAACCCAAGGCCAAATGAACATGCCGCAAACACAATTACCCCCACCTGTCAGTGCCATCAACGCGACGCCTCCCAACCTCACTACTCCTGCTTGGTTCCCAGGCAGAGGTCTACCACTTGACAGACCGGCACCTGCAAGTGTTCTGGCCGCGATGCCACGGGACGAAGACGTGTTGATGTCTCTCCAGCTACTGGCATATGTGTCAAAGTACTGCAACTTGCGATCGTACTTCCAGCAGTCGCACCTAGTACCGAGGCTCAAGATCGACCGGGAGCTTAGGATGCTTGACCCGGACTACAATCCAGCGACTCATCCCCCACCAACTCAGGCGGAACTAGACGAAGAATGGGACAACGAATTCGTTAAGAAATCGGATGAGCCGGCTTACAACATCTTCCCTCTCATCGAGAAATTCACACAAAAGAACTCCTCTTCACGGCACCACTCGCACAATCCATCATCGCCGCAGCAGGGCGATATGCAGTATTGGGCTGGTGTCGTTATGAGGAATCTCTGCCGGAAGGACGACAGCAGAGGAGGCATTCGACAGTGCGCATACTGGCAATGCGGCAAGTGGGAGGAGTACACACGTCAGTTTGCCAAATGCCGTCGGTGCAGACGGACCAAGTACTGCAGCAAAGAATGCCAAAAAGGTGCATGGGGTAGTCATCGCTTCTGGTGCGTCGCCGCCGAAGATGGCAGAGATGGCGAGGCTGGTTCAAGCGAGCATCGACACCGACACCGCCATCACCATCATCATTGAGCCTGGTCGCTTGCCAGGCTTCCGCATTCTGATTCGGGAGGCCTGCGTATAATGTTTATATGAAACGAGCCCAAACAGACGATGCTCTGCTTTGGCCACCATAGCATAGCATGGAGTTCCTCATACTGCTGCTTCTTCCGGAATCATGCAACTCTTTTACGATCTAAGGACACACGAAAATATGCCAACACTGTCAATACCACATCCCAATTGGTTCGCGATGCAGACACACTACTGCACCTGCTCCATGGGCATGAGAAGCTCGTGCTGAGGTTGGGAGACATGCGTGATTTGGATCACAAACCTATTGGGATATACTTTATTGGACCAATGATACCACAATGCAGTTTTTCTACTTGAGTTTTGGTTAGGATGCGCACCAAGGTACCGTTCATACGAGGTGAAGAGCTGGGCGAACAGCTAATGCTACGGCATCTGGGTTGGGATGGCATGGCACGGAACGGAACGGGGGGACTTTTGATGTTTGTTTCTCTCAGACGGCCGGACAGTAGCTACATGAGGAAGAAGTGGGTGAAGTGGAACGGAGTTGTCAGATAGCATTGAGAAAGGAATATCATTAGATTCTTATGAAATCATACGTCCTGGTACTCGACATTTGACAATGACAAACCTCCGAGATCAGACTGTTGGGCCAGCACGCACGTGAATAAATCCCCAGCGCTCCAGATTCTAACATCCATCGTACATTGTTCACGGACACGAAGAAGTCGGCAACTTCTCTGACACCACAACATGCTCACCGTGGACAACACATCCTGCAAAAGCTCTCGTCATCCGGCCATACCATGAGCGATTGGATTGAGCAGTACTCCGCCGCCCTAGACGCCCGAGATGCGCGCGAACAGGCACATAAGCCTTACATAGATGCCTGTCAGTACCAGTTCTCCAGCTCACAGAGTCGGTGGTGGTAACCAGGCATGTAGATACCAGACTGGCCGACCGAGCGGCCGCAGCTCGAGGGTCCAGTCCTCCACCCCCGTCCTCCCCACTCCCTCTCGACCGCACCGGAAACCCATCCAAACGCGCCTCGACCAAATCTCCTCCGCCATCATCCGACACGGACCTCCTCTCCACCCTCCGCTCCGATCTCGCCACCACCCAACGCGCACGCTCGCACCTCCACACCCAAGTCGCCTCCCTCACCGACCAACTGTCCACGCTCCACGCGGCGGAGAAGCGTTCTGCCGCGCAGATCGATGCGCTGAAGCGCGAGAAGGTGGTGCTGGAGCGCAAACTGCGGGACCGCGACGAGGAGATTCGAGGCAAGCAGAAGTTGGTGGAGGAGGCGCAGGATGAGATGGTCAGTCTGCAGTTGCAGGTGAACATTGCGGAGCAGAAGAGGGAGGCGGTGGAGAAGGAGAATGCCGAGTTGGTCAGGCGCTGGGTGGAGAGGATGGGGGAGGAGGTGGATCGGCTGAACCGTGGGAGTGGATGGGAGTAGGAGTTCAGAGATGGGTTCAGTGGGTCGGGAGCACTTCTTCTTCTTCTTCTTCTTCTTCTTCTTCTTCTTCCGAAGATCCCTTCTGACGACGCGGAGAGATCTGGGAGCAGATGTGTGGCATCCCGCCCGATGGAACATCTACGAGGTCATGACTGAGTGCTGTATCGGAGCTATACATGCTTTGCATTTACATCTGTCTTCAAAGAGGGCAGGACGACAATATCACTCCATGAGACAATGCATTCTGAGCTTCTGACATTCCGTAGATTTGGATTGGGTCGGTCTATTCAGTATTGCCGACTAGCCAGATACGTCTACAGTGGTGCTCACTATGTGAAATGGCGATCCTGTCTGGAGCGATCTCTTCCCCTGTGAGATCATCAAGCTCCCCAGCTGCTGATCAGTCAATGCAGGCCATAGTGCGGCATATTATGGACTCGGGGCGGGCTGCACAACATCTTCATTCTTCTGTAAAGTCACCTGCAGAAGAATGGCCAGGATGTTGACACGAGATGCGGATCATACTCTCGAAGGGTGATGTGTATATATCACGGCCGACATTTTCTTGCAACGGGCAAGATTGAAGTGGTCCGACGTACTCACAGATTGCTATTTGGTCTCGCTCGTGACTCTGTGTGGTGGTGCATGGAAGAATGCAACAAGAAAGTCTGGGTGAGAGCATAACGCTGGTATGCGGAGGTATGACAAGGTTCGAGGAAAGCAGGGAATGGCGTTTCGGTTAGTAGCCTCGAACCTTGCGATGCTGTGCTTTCTCCTGAATCGCAAATCAAGAGTCGGAAAGGTCGCGGCACGAGAAACAGTTCCGGAAGACAATGGCTTGCGACGAACGGTGGGTGACAGGCGGACTGGACGGTCGTGTGTGCACACTCTCACGCGCGGGTTCTCATGGTGATGAAGCAGGAGTCGGGGAATAACAGTAATATCACCGCCACAAGATGGAAGTGGTTGCCACTCGATGGGTTCAACGAGATGCAAGGATCGCGTGGTCCGACGGGGGATCCTTGTGGCTTGACCAGATCTTGTTTCGTTAGAACCGTTTCCCCAGACGCTGAGGCTCGAAAGCGTCGTTGTCGCGACAACCAGCAGTGCAGCAGCGTCATCATCATCAGAATCATAAGTACTGTACAGTAGTAGAGTAGTGTCGGGCGTGAACACAGGCACGATATTGGGATCAACGGCGGCGTACGAATCGGGCGGTGGGAATGACGTCGTGGCCGTGGTGGGAGTGTTCTTTCGACAGGTTACGCGCCAGGCGTGAGAGGTGCGTTCACAGCGTTGGATGGAAAAACCTGGCACGGGCTGGTGGGAAAGTGGCCAGCGGCACGTAGCCGACGCTGGCATTGAGCCACATTGAGCGATGAGTCGTCACATGCAGAGCCGACGTGAAGAAACAATGATGCGTTGCCGCGTGCGAATGGAAATACATGACGTTGCTTTTACGACGGGGAGAAGCACAGACGAATGCGTCTTCTGGCCAGAGCTACCGCGCGCATCGCCTTGCCTGCTTTCCATGACAATCTACCTTTCCGCCCTCCACCCTCCACCCTCCACCCTCCCTCTTGCTCTTCTTCTCTTGCTCCTCTCCTACACCAATTCCATCTATCGCCGCCGCGCATGACCAGCGTTGCATAATTCCTTGAGATACCCCATCCGCGAGCATTGTCACTTCCCCCATTGTCACGATTCATGCGGTGCTAGTGCTGTCGCAGAACACGTGCTCACAATCCAGAACATCACCAGTGCTTCCACTGGCATCCCCCGACGACAGCATCTGGGCACTCGACCACAGCATCAGATACGCGCAGAAGCCCACCCCGGCAGCCGATCGACGGGCCCGAATTGACCACCGTTCCCCAGCAGACAGCACCACATCCCGCAGCCTCACCTGAATCAGCGGCCACCATGTCTTCCGGAAAGAACGTCAACGTTCCGACGAACACCAAGATCAAGGAGCAGGATGTCAATGCCAAGCTCCAGCTTTACGGCATCTACTCAGGTACGTGATTCCCCCGCGCTTCTGCACGCGCCGCATCCCCCCCGATTCATTTACTGACCTGCGGTTCGTAGCATTTGCGCAAGGCAAGGTTCCTTCAAACAAACAGATCGACGTTGCTCTGAATACAGCCATCAACTGGAAGGGTCTGTCGCAACCCAATGGCAAGCTCTCCGCCGATGGCCAGAAGCTCGTCAAGGATCTCCGCGACGTGATTGAAAAGGCAAAGGTGCTCCTCTTGACCAAGAACGATGGGTAGGCGCTTTCTGGAACTTGCCTCCGAGACACCGAGCTGACTTCAGTCTAGAAATGTGCTTCAGGACTTCATCTGGCAGACACAGGCCATTGGCGCTGGAGACGCCGCCACTCCAAATGCACCAATCGACAAGGAGACCGCAAAGCAGCACGGCAACCAGGCAGTTGAGGGTCTTCGTACCCTCGGTCAGTTGATCATCACCAATGGCCAGTTCCGCAAGCTTCTCAACGACGCCGTCATCCTCTTCCGTGACATGGCTGGTGATGCCGCGCAGAACGCCGCCTCGGCTATCAACCCAGACGAGGAGAGGCTTGCCCAGATTGACGCTCCGGCCGAGGATAACACATGGCACGACCCGCCGAATCTCTCCAAGGACAGCATTAAGAAGCAAATCCAGGCCAATGCTCCCTTTAGCAAGCAAGATGCGAAGCAAGCTGCCAGTGAGGCTGCAGGTGACGTCACTCAGGCTGCTCACCCATCAGGCTCACGCGATCCAGCCGATGCTGCAGCTCTCGCTCAACAGGAGCAACAGCAGGGCGTGTCTACCGGCCTTGACGCCCAGGCAGGTGCCAAGGCGGGCAAGGATACCGTGAAGAACAAGACATGGGACCAGATGAACGAGGAAGACAAGCAGCGCGTGCGCGAGTATCGACAGAAGACCAAGGCGTACTTCCAGAAGAAGGTTCCAAAGGAACGCCGCGAACAGATCATCTATCGCCTCAAGAAAATGGTCGTCGAGATCCAAGGACACCAGGACTGTAAGTATTCCATTTCCATGGACGGGATGGACTCCCTGTCCCGACAGTGGATATCGTATGGGGATCACTGGCGACCTCCACACGAGCCCCGAGCTCTCCGGTGCATAGTAATGTACATATAGAGTGACATGCTGACATATACCACAGACCAGCAGGCCATTGATACTCTGCTCCGTCTGGCTGAGGAGTACACCGGCCACACCAAGGACATTGCGGCCCAATCCCACGGAGCCGTCAAAGGTGCCCATTCCCAGGACTCCCTGACCAATGCGGAAGCTGACTTGAGGGTGCGTTTGTTCTAGAACTTTCCCAGAAAGGTCATATCAGTCAAATGCTGACTGATTTAAAGACCATTCTCGAGCGTTTTGCCAATGGCACATCGTTCAGCGACCTCTTCGATTCCATCAACCAGATCTACAGAGACGCCGATCAAGACCCGGAGCTGAAGAACTTCTTCCGGAATGCCGACCGATTTGTCCGCCGATGCCTCCAGGAGCAGGGCTACATTCTGCAGGACGATTCTAACGAGGTAAGGCTGCGCAGATTGGTCGTTAGGAACAGCATCGTAAGACTGACAAATTGTAGGAATGGAATCGCCTGTACGACCACGGCAACTTCCTGTTGCGCGAGCGCTACCGCAACCACACCGACCGAATCGTTGACGAAGCCAAATTCCTCGCCACTCAGTTTGAGGAGGACCCACAGAACAAAGCATTCGGAGATGCCATGGACAAGCTGTTCAAAGATCTGGGCAACGATTCGGAGGGCAAGCCAGAATTCAAGCCACACCTCCTCAAGGACCTGACGGAAGTCCTCATCCCAGCATTCTTCGAGAATGTCCGCTATGTGCCCATCCCACGTATCGAGGTGTCCGATCCACAAGTTGATGCCATCGTCGAAAATCTCGTCATTGAGGGCGACAACCTCGCACCAAACATGTTCGAATTCGGCTCGGACAACTACTGGCGATGGGGTCGCAAGGGTATTCAGAGCCGCAACAAGAACAAGGTCATGCTGTCAGCCAGCGGTATCCAGATGGACCTGCGCGACGTCGCCTATTACGTCAAGAAGAAGCAGGGCTTCCCCGCCGTCACCGACAAGGGTGTCATGGATATCTTCCTTGGCGGTACTGGCTTGAGCTTTAAGGTGGCCATGGAGACTGCGGACAAGAAAGACCGCCAGCATTTCTTCAAGATCAACACTGTTAGTGTTGACATCAAGAACATGGACATCAAGGTCAAGCAGTCGAACCACAAGTTGCTTTTCAAGCTCTTCAAGCCGGTTCTGTTCAAGGTGCTGCGACCCGTCATTCAAAAGACGGTCGAGAAGCAGATTCGTGACAGCGTCGCTAAGGCTGATGCCCTGCTCTATCGCGTCAAGCAAGAGGTCGACCGTGTCACCGAGGAGGCCAAGTCCAACCCAGATCCAGAGAACCTCGAGAACATCTACCAGCGCTACTTCAATGCCTTCCAGAGAGAGATGTCGAAGGGCAAGGAAAAGAAGGAGAAGGTCGAGCAAAAGGCTGCTCAGACTGAGGTCAACGTTGCCATGACTAAGAACGACTCGATCTTCAAGAACATCTCTCTGCCGGGTGGTATCTCCACCAAGGCCACTGAGTACCAGGATCTGGCCAAGAAGGGCGACAAGTGGGAGTCGCCAGTCTTCAGTATTGGCAGCGCCAGTGAGTCGAAGAACCTTCCAAGCGTTTCTCACCCAGTGCGCAAGCCACACGCTGTCACCCAAGGTGGCGTGCGTGATACGTCGTCTAGCACAGCCGGTCCTGGCATCAACCAGTCTGGTAATCTTGTTGGCGGGCAGCCCGTGGGCGGGCCAGTGACTAACGGCAACTTCGCCAACCAAGTCAACGACGCTTTCAAGCCAAACACCAACATCTAGAGCTTGCTATAGCCCCAGAAAGGTCTCGTCGAAAGGTTCGACTCGATGGCAGAAACCACGATATCAAAGCTCGGATACCCTCACGACTGCTTGTTTCGGGCGTTGGTCATCTATGGAGAGATACCCAAGTTGTTTGTGTTCACAGGAGAAATGATACCACTGCTGCATTAGAAGAAACACAGAAAAAGCACCAGGACTCGACACCAGCCGATAATTAATTCTACACACTCGGCGAGCTTACGAATCTCGCCTTTCCTGTACTTTGATAGTTTTTGGAATTTGAATAGTTTTTCCTTAGTCTTGATTTTTTGGTTTTGTTTATATCTCATGTATGTGGTGGGTATACGACATGATTCCTCGCGGCCACGACCATGTCGCCAATCGTGCCCCTTCCCAGCTTGATGATTCTCAACATGTCCCGAACATCTGTGGGGATCAGTAACCGTCTCGGTCGCGCTTCAGACGTAGGAATTGTCTCTTCTTCTGAGATGGCACTCTTTCCAAAATACTGCACTAGCATCAACACTCCTCGACACACGGTCACGTCTATCCGTGCGATCTCAAGTCTTCGACATATACGAGCTGGCCGGAACGAAATCATGTCGCGAGTATCGCGCGAAGACCCCCGTCACCCTTTTCTTTGGGAGGTGGGTATGGGCGATCCCGTCGAGCATGGTAGGATATACGTGTGGGTATATATATATATTTTCCTTTGGCCTTTTGGTCTGATGGAATTTGGACTCTGAGCCGGACCCGAGTCGAATTTGCTGCAGATTGTTTTGGTTCGGATTTCCCTGCTGCGGGACATGAGGCCAGCTAGTTAGTCGAGGGGCTGGAAATGCTGAGCAGCTGCGATAGGGTGATGATTCATGTTCGGCGGATGTTTGTAGAGCTTCCGCATTCGAGGAAATAGCAGATGGTCTACGTCGCGGTAGCATTGAAGAAACGATACAGAGGTGGAGACAGTGTTATGGCGCCATGCTTGTTACAACGCTGCAAAGAATTATATCACACAGTTCGCTGCGAATGCAACACTACTCGACTCTCACGTTGCCTTTTTCTGCTTGCTCCACAGATCGTCTGCATCCGGATGGACCTTCGGTTCTTGAATGTACTTTCGACTCTCCGCCTTTTTGTGGCTATCCACACCAAATCTCTTGTCGCGATCACTCACGAGCTTGTCGAAATCAACCTGATCGTGGCTTGTGAAGCTCGTCATCAGCTCCGGCTTGCCAAGCGGTACTTGGTCACCTCGATCGACCTGCCAGAGCTGGAAGACCTTGCCATAGAGGTGCACGACCTCCTCCATTTCGGCGTTCTCAGCCTTCTCCCAGATGGCGTCAGGAACTCCAGCCGGCGCAGGCATAATCAACATGCCGGATTTGACCTCAAACACATGAGAGTGCCACAGCTTGCGCTCTTCTGGGTCCAAGGTCTCGTAGACGCGAGGCGACACCATGTACTCAACGCCAACGAGACGGGCATTCGGGCCCGGGCCGTCATACAGGATGCATTGTCGGACGTCTTCGTTGACGTGAGCGCAGTAGTGGTTGGCCTCTGAAGTTCGGGTCGGCTCACTGACGTAGACGTGGAAGGCGTTGCTGGACAACTTAGCCAATGTTCGCCTCGCCACACTTGGCATCCTTACAGATGAGCACACAGTCGCTTTGGCGGGTCGAAGTTCTGGACCAGGGATGCTCCGGTCTCGAGCACTCGCTCTTTCGTGGACTCCGGGTGGCCCTTGGCACTGTTCGTTACTGGAAGACCGTCCATGTTGGCAGACAATATGAGGAGAGAAGGACGGGAGTTATCATGAACCAGGTGCAACGAGCGACCTACTGTATATACCAGCTTTACGTCACCATCCGTCACCTCTGCTGCCCGTTTCGCTGCATCTGTTCTGGGGCCTCAAACTGTGAAGCCCGTGATGATGCTCACGCATGGCTGGCCGTGGCAGAGGGTCGGATTGCTGGCATTGAAGGCCCATGTCCAAGAAGGAATTCGCATGCTATGGACGCGGAAGTGTAGTATACGAAAGCCTTTCGAACTTAAATGTCGCGTCAATCCCGTGACCGCGAAGCCTGAGGCTGTGGGCAGGAGGCTCTGCTGAAGAACGCAGGGAAGGACGAATGAAGGGCAAGCGACATCGGTACTTTCGGCAACGACTTCCTGATTCGTCGAAACCCTGCTTGCGCCTCTTTACGTGACCGCACGCCGTTCTGGAATGCAGGTTTCTGCGGCGCTTACACATTCGTGGATGCATTGGAATTTAGCAGCATCCAGGACATAATTCCTATCCACCTATCCGGTATTGGATCCAAAGTATGAGCTGGCAGAGCTCATGCAATCCCCATACTAGCCCTGCACCATGAACTTCGGAAACAAACCAAAGACCAGCACCACCGGCCCAGTCATTCGCAAGACAACGGTCAAGATCCCCATACCTCAGACGGCAAGGCTCCCCCAGACGATCAGTGGAGCAGCGAGAGCACCTGTCCGACCGTACAATCCCGATCGCTTCAAGTCTTCCAACACTCCTGCCAAAGCATCAAAGCCCCCAAACCCGGCAAAGCGTGCAGTCTCGACAGCGAGAGGCGTCAAGCGCAAGAGTGTCACCCCTCAGCCGACATGGAGCAGCGACGACGATGGCGACAGTAGCGACTTTGGCGGTAGCGACTCCGACGTTTCACGAAAGCGCATCAAGAGCAGTGTCAGCTCGACAGAAAGCAGCGGTCCCCGAAGAGTACTTTTGGCAGAAAAGGCGTTCGCGAAGAGGGAGACTTTCAGCATAATACATGGATCAGACGCGACGTCTGGCGACTTCACGTCCAAATTTAAGAATCCTTGGAGTGATGATGTCTTTCGGACTTGCGAGCTGCGGTATCCCAGCCGGGGGCAACGCGAGAGATTCCAGCTGAAGTGGCCCAAGAATGAGGCGGATGATTACAAGCCTATGGAGGATATAATCGAGACAATTCATACGATATGCGACAATTACTTGCCCGACAGCTTGGCTACACAGTACACGAGTGAAGAAACTGGTTTCCGACGGCGATTCAATCTTGCTTGGAAACGACAGGACGTGGACGATTTCATTGAGGTAGTGGATGAGTTTAATGCGATTCTGCAGAAGCTGGTGGAAGACGGCACAGTGGAGTCGGTGCTCAAGAGCAAAAGCCACATGCCACTGGACTGGGCTCGGCGCGTCCTCGAACAGACCTACTCAAGGACCGTTTCGCCAAAGGTTGAGACATTACGGCGGTACGAGAATGGTAGCGACGACGTCTACGGCGAACTTCTTCCCCGCTTCGCCAGCGACATCTTCAAGAAGACCAAGCTTAATCACGATATGACTTTCCTTGATCTGGGCTCTGGAGTTGGCAATGTTGTCTTGCAGGCCGCGCTCGAGATTGGATGCGAAAGCTGGGGCATTGAAAAGATGCCCAATCCGTGCGACCTCGCTGAGCTTCAGGAGAAAGAGTTCCCCGAGCGGGCAAAGCTCTGGGGTCTTGATGTTGGCAAGGCCAGATGCATCCGCGGCGATTTCACCAACAACAAGGAAGTGAGCGATGTTCTGAAGCGCGCCGATGTCGTTCTGGTCAACAACCAGGCTTTTACGCCGGCACTGAATGACGCTCTGCTCCACATGTTCCTTGACTTGAAGGAAGGCTGTCAAGTGGTCAGCTTGAAGCCTTTCGTTCCGGAGGGTCACAAAATGTCAACGAGGAACTACTCATCGATGGTCAATCATTTTGTACAGCAGAAGTACGAATACTTTTCCGACAGCGTCAGTTGGGGTGCAGATTGGGGTAATTGGTACATCGCTAGGAAGGATCGGGAGCCATTGCGTCGGTTCATGAAGGCAAATGGACTGCGCTAGCCGTTCACTTTTGCATTCACTTCGAGGTAGCCAGCAGGGCCTGGTGCTGCTGCTCAGCATCGCATGTTTCCCATTAGTGGGCGGATTGGAAATGATACCCAATGAGATATGTAGAGCATTTAGCATGTCGAATCGTTGCATTGCAAAGGAGATATACTATTTCTTCCAGATGTACGCTCCACATCACGTCACGTCTCAGCAGATGACGCCGAAACAGACGTGTGCGGAGAAGGACCTGTCTTGAAGGAGACGAGGCCACACATTTATTCTCGCGACTCTGTCCACAGTCTTCGTCCTGGGGGGTTGTCGACGAAGACCTCTAGCTATCTCATCGCGTGTATCATGGCCCAGAAGGCGACACAGTTTTTCGGGTGACATCCTGGAGCACTGCCTCCGTTTGGCAGATCCAAGGTCTCGCTTTCAGCAGAATCATCTGGCTGGCAACGTGTAGTACCGCCTGCTGCGCGGACCGGCGACGCGCGAATGCAAAGGAACATTCCCATGATTAAGGAGCGACAGGAAGAGAGCGAAAATCTGGTGGTGGGCACCCTGAGCCGAAGCTATGACCTCGGCTGACTAAGAATCGCGAAACGGACGGGTACCTCACTTCGCCAAAGGTTTCCACTCCCAGAGCCTCGAGTCGGACATGTGATTGGGAAGGGCGCAATAATGGTACGGAACTTCAGCTGTAATGAAGACTCGCGCTAAAACATATTTTAGCCGCCCAAGAAGAAGCAGACCACCGCATCATCTGCACCAAAGCAACCAGCGAAACGCCGCTCGAAACTCGCGAAGGAGAATGATATTACAGCCGACCAAGAATCCGAGATCCGCGAAGCTTTCGACCTTTTCGCGTCACGCGAGCACCAAGAGGAAATCGAAGGCCCCGCGATCTCCGCCAACGACATCCGACGTTGCCTCGTCGCATTGAACGTCCCGCCCTCCAGCACGGCGGAAATGAACGAACTCCTCGAAGTCGCGGATCCCGAAAACGTGGGTTGGGTGCCCTTCGAACATTTCCTGCCCATCGCGGCCCTGCAACTGAATCGGGTTCAAGATGATGCAGACGAGGAGAGGAAGCAGCAGGAGGTGGACAAGGCGTATGATCTTTTCGTCAAGGGTCAGGATCGACCCATTACCATCGCGGACTTGAAGCGGGTTAGTAAGGAATTGCGGGAGGATGTGCCGGACGCTGTGTTGAAGGATATGATCAGAGAGGCGACGGGCGGAGGGTTGGGTGGTGTTGGGAAGGAGGAGTTCGAGGGTGTGATGAGAAGGGCGGGAGTTTTTGGGTGATGTGCGCGGGACAAGAACCCTGATGACCGCAAGATTCATACGAGGTGTTATTGGAGTTCGAGAACGGATATACCCGGTGCGTGTATGTATGCTGTTGCTATTCATACTTTCTTCCACTAGCTTCTAATTGGACAGCCTGATTGTTGCCCGGCTGAGATGCATCCACAACATGACGTGTGACTGATCTTGACTATAGACTTCGCTGTGTGGGCTGTCGCATTTGTTTCTCCCTAAGCTGAGTGGACGAAGCTCTTAAGTTTCTGGTGGTCGCAAAAGTAAACCACATTCAGCCTTGTCAGCCGTATCTCTTGCCAGGAAGCTAATTTGGCAGCAGGGTCTGGCGATGAAGCACAACGCCGTCTCCCTCATCTAAAGTACCGCATGGCTTCCGCAGAATGCCCATAAGCCTGCCCTGACATCGCAATGTCCCGACTACCGCGACCTCTCGCTTCAATTCCAACGGCTAAGCAAGCAGACGCCCATGATGCGAGCTTCATAATACCGCTCAGAGGGTCCTCAGGTTACCATCCGCTCTTCATGGGACGCGATCGAAATTTTCGAAACGTACCACTGGTACTGTTTCTTCAGCGCAAAGGCTGAGCTGCCACGTAGGAATTAAGAGATGCAGAATGCGACTCTTCCCTTCCCCTTTCTCTCTCTACCACTGCAATACAGAACAGATTCGAGGCATACCTCTAGACGCTGTTCGAACTCACTGTACGCCCTTGCAGCGGTCTCACACTACACACTCTCGTATACAACGGCTACCAGCTGTTGTGCACAACCACGCAAACCTCTCGACAACCAGTCTCTTGGATCGATCTCAGTAAGACAGAGCAGCCCTGGCTTGGCAATCATTCACTGACGTGAGCAGCAAGACAAAGCCCAAAGACGATCAAACCGACCATGCCTTCTTCGCAAGACTTCACTGCCTCCCGTGAGGCTGAGCTCGCAGATAGCCTGGAGGCCGAGCTCTTCGGAGCTGAGAGCGACGACGACAGCCTCTTCGAGGGCGAATTCGAGGACACCGACGAAAAAGACAGACCAGAGGTGCCCCAGCCAGCCGCTGCAGCTCAGCCTCCTCAAGTATGTCGTCTGGCATTGCCAACCCGCCCAATTCAGCCGGAAGCACGACCCAAAGCTTTGGCATTACCACCTCGTGTGCCCCAGAAGATTGTCACGGCTCCTGCTCTGGCGTTGCCACCTATTGTACCTCAGCAGACCACGCAGAGCAGCAACTCGCTTGCTCCCGTTCAGCCAGAACCACAACCCACAGCTTTGGCACTACCACCTCGTGTGCCTCAACAGACCGACACAGCTCCTGCTTTAGCATTGCCACCTGTTGTACCTCAGCAGAAGATACAGAGCAGTCCAGAGGCTGCGCATACTCCAGCTACTACGACATGTGCACAATCCACTGCAGTGCCGCCACCATCTGCATCACGCGAATCGCCGAGTGCAGTGACACCTGAACGACCGAATGCAACTCCAGAACCAGGACCGTCAGCCAAAAAGTCGCGCAAACGGAAGAGGACCTACTCGCCCGCGGCCACGGAACTCGTCAACAGTGCCGTGCAGCACATTGCTCCTGGGCGAAGGTACGGCTGGATGGGTCCAAAGACGACCACTCCAGAGCATAACCCACAAATGCCGTCGTCAAGGACCAAGAAGCGCGACGCCAGCCAACCCTCTAGAGACGAAGGTGAACAGCAACCAGAGGCTAGTCGTCCAACGAAGAAGAACAAGTCCACGCCGGAGTGGTGTATCGACCTGACAGGCGACGAGCCATCACCTCACTCGGCAGCAGCTTCCTCAGCTCCTTCAGCTCCAGCCAGCTCCGGCGCCACCACACCGAGCAGCGCCTCCAGTTTTGACTTTCCTCCGGGATCATACATCGATCTCACAAATGATGATGCACCAACTCCGCCATCATCAGTGAGCTCTGGCATCATGACACCACGCAGTGTCTACCCAGCAAGCCCATCTGCGGAGTCCAGCACGTCTACCACCAGTGAGCCATCGCCTTCGGCCACACCAGCAGCCACTCCACCATCGTCCAGTAGCTCCGATACTACCGTAAAAAGCTACACCGCTGGCATTCCGACAATCGCGGAGCAGATGGCAATGGTTGCGAGAGGAGAGACGAAGCATACCGTGCCCACATTTGATCGGAACGCCGGGCAATACGTCGATGTGGTGTACAACTACGCCAACTCTTCCCTTGCCCACAATGCTGCGAAGAATAAGAAAAAGGCGGAATGGTTTGAGAAGTGGCGAAGTTCGAGGCCGAGGTAGGGGATCTTGAGGCTCGGAACGGAACCTTGTCGGCGCGTGGGAGGGTGAAAGAAAAGGATGATGGGAAGGATGAGGATACCAGATTGACGATTATGATGGGTTTGCGGCGTTCTGATGTTGTAGTAGATAGCATTAAGTATCACGGACGACCATATCTCAATGAGAAGTTTAAGACGGAGAGGTCGACGGTATGGGGCGAAGGTCGGGGCTCCATACACTATATAGTGGTAGATACTGTGGAACGAAGGAAAGTTCGAAAGGCAACCTGCTCCTGTCCCACCTTCTGACAGGACAGCTCCGTGGAGCAGTCACGACAGTGCTCACGGTGTCGCTCTCGCCATGCTGAATATATCGTTGATGCATAGAGCTGGCGGCACGAGCGGTTCGCTAAAACAGGATAAGGACGTACTGCAGTCTTGGAAATAAGTCTGACGGCGTGGAAGCACAAGCCCGTTCCAGCTCTCCGCCATATCTGAACATCTCGAGCATCTCGGACATTATTCTAGGGAGTCCGAGACTTCGACAAGAAAACATGATGGAAAGAACGACAGGGCAGTGGAAGCGAAGTAGATATATCCATTGGCTGAATCGATTTGGTTTATTGTTACATACAAGGCTCCAGATGGCCAACATTCGATGTGAACAAGAGCTTACTCACTTGAGATGATTCCCAGAACAGTGAAGGAAGCACACTGCACTCAAACTCGTGCATCTGACCTGTTGCGTATCCAAACATCAAACGACGATCTGGTCGCCTTTACATCCGGCATTCTTGTTGCAGGCACGAGCAAGTGCTAGTCATGGAAGTCTCGAGTGGTTCAGCAAGTGGGATCTTCTGACTTCACCTCTCTCGAATCTCCCCTTTCTCCGACCGCAGACGATTTCGATAGAAAGCACTCCCTATCACTCACAACCCGGCACATGCTCTGTCCTCTTCACCCACAACCCATGCCACCCCAAACTCCACAACCCGCGACCAAAGCCATCAACTCCTCCGCATCTCTTCCTGTACTCTCTCCTCCTCGTCTCAACAACCTCACAGCTTCCAGAACCTCTCCTAGCGCGATCCTCAGATCCTGATCTACGCTTCCATTTTCACCATGCTTCCTCTCTGGTCCTATCTTCCGTATTTCTTCCTCATACCTCTCCCTCGTCCAAGAGCCCGCGCAAAATGTCCAAAACGCCTCGCTTTGGGCTTTATAATGAAAGCCGCAATGGTGGAGGCGAGAGACTGCTGACACGATTTTGAGAAGGGCGGATTCGAGGTTGCTACCGTCTTGAGGGAATAAGGAGGAGGAACTGGAGTTGGAGCGAGTGTTGAGGGCGGAGGAGTCGGACCAGCAAGATTCGGTGATGTAGGTGGACATCTTGAATTTATGGGTCTGAGGTTGAGTATTGAAGAGTTGTAGACTACTTCGTAGATGAGCTTGAGATTGGCGTCTAGGTTGCACGAGAGGCGATGACTGAGCTGGTGGTGCAGACAGCTGTAAGGAATACATATTGTTTGGCTGCTTGACTGGCTTGCTCGCTTTGATCAATTTTGCAAACATGGTAGTAGCGTTCTGGATCTGAGAGCTCTTGGTTCATCTTCGCAAACCTCTTGGGTCTCAACAGGAAATGGAAGGTGTCTTGGTTGCTCAATGACATTTTTTAGAAGTACTAAAGAGGCGGAAGTGTCTCACGACAAATCGGACACTGTAGCCGATATTTTATCCAGCCCTCGAGGCACGTGCTGTGGAAAATATGTCTGCAAGGTGTTACCATGTAGGCCCTTCTGGCTAGCAAATTCGCTGCAAGTCCTGGCGTGTCACTCGACGCGCCAGCCTCAATGACAGGGACCTCGAGATCTTGCATGCAAATAGCACAGTCAAAGACACGTTTGCCTTTGCTTCTTACAGTTTCTTTCTCGTTCTCTTTCACAAGTGAAGAACGTCTTGTCATCGATGGCGAGGAAGGCCTGCGATCCGAGACAGGCGACGAAGGCGTAGTAATTGCATCGTCGGCTTCCGTGGTCTGTGAGAAGCCGATGGGCATCGTTCCGCCCTCCTCGTCTTCTCGTAGAATCGGATGATAGTCATATGCAGGCGGGGCCCAAGTCGATCGAATGAACCATCTGGGCCCCACAAGCTCCTGCGACCCGAGGATGACAACTTGAAGCCAAACCCAGCCGGCCAGTAGAGCCAATATGTGATAGTTGCGGTCAGAGAAGACCACGTTATACTTGTAAGCATAGAAGTAGACAAATGGAGTCAGTCGCAGCAAGCTCTGGCCGCAAACGAACTCCCAGTTCAATGCATGTCGGCAGTTGCGCCGCACGTTCCGAATGATCTGTGGAATCCAGAAGCTAAGGTAGCACATGCCAAGAATCGTGATAAAGACGCGACGCACCGAAGCGGGCCAGGAGATCGAGTTCGTGGCAAGCAAGACCGATACGAACATGAGCATGTACGACTTTGCGTAGAAAGATGCGAAGCTCGGCATACGAGCGCGTACATGAGCCTCTGTGTTCGATAGAGGTGGCTGAGCGATGGGAAGGAGACCTCCCTGATCTGACGGCATGAAATAGATTGGAGTTGCACCGGTGTCCACAGGTGGTGCCACTCTGGTAGGCAGAGGCGCTGGCTCTGGCGCTGGCGTTGGCGTTCTGGATGAGACGGGAGCACTTTCGCGTCGCTGCGTCAACGCGGTGGTCGACTCAGTCGTAGCAACGTCAGCTGTCTGTGTGCTTTCAGACGCTGGATTATGTGTCGTCTGCGAGCCTTGCTGATGCTCTCGAGCTCTGCGCTCTTCACGTATGCGCTGTAGAGCTTCGTTGAAGCGCTGCTCCCTCCTCTGATCCTCTTCCACCTCCGCCCGCACTCTTCGCTCGCGCTCGGGACTCTGCACTGTCCAGATGTCCATCACGAACCGCATGCCAAAGAATGCGACGCTTGCAAATGCGAGAAAGCCCACTGGCACCAGCATCGTCCAAACGCTGGGAAAGAACAGACTGCTCAGTAAGAAGATCAGGGCTACAAAGCCATCGTTTGAAGCCAGTATAGTGACAGCATAGAGGCTGATGCGACTGCGCGTGGACGGCGTGCTGGCTTCTCGCATCTGACGCATCAACAGAAAGAGTTGCAGAGCCAAAGCCAGTGAGAAGACCAGCAAGTGTTGTCTCGTGTGCTTCCACAACACTTCGATCTTTGCTCCCGTCAGGTGGTTGCCATTCTGTGGTATATCGTCTGGAGGGCCCCGAGACTCTAACACGTATCCACAATCTGGCGAGAAGATGAGCACGGAAAAGCGCATATCGGGAGGACTGGGTAGGATGGCACCGGTGGGGAAGCGGAGCTCTTGTTCGAGAAATGCCATCAAGGAGGAAGAATACTGCTTGCTTGTGACAGGAGCCATTTGCTGGAGATACATGACAAGCTCGCAGTTCGGCGTTGCAAACGGATTCTCGGATTCTGTCACAATCTCGGAATGCCATGGATTGGACGCATGAGACTCGCCATCGATGTGTTGCTGTATTGTGTGGGAGACGGAGGTATGGATAAGGTCTTTGGCGTCTTGGTATATCACTTCCGAAGGAGCCATATGTGGGATGGCAAATATGCCGCTGAATTTTGAGCTCGTGGTTGTCATGATGGCGTGTCCAAGAGAGGTGAAATATGTCCCATGTAGTCCCAGTTCCCAGACATCGGAGGATTCAGTATCAGTGATCTTGACCTCCACCTTCATGTCTGTCACGTTTCCGCCGAAGCTGTCGGACATGATATTGACATTATCTTCGCCTTCGAACCTGATACTGATCTCGCCGTCCGCCCCCGTGATATTCCTCTCGAACGGTCGAGGATGAGGGGGTCGTCCGAATGCATTGGGCGGCGCATAGTGGGTAAGGTTTAGGTGTGGAATAGGGACATTCTCCTGTTCAGCCGAACGCTTCCATTTCCCGCGCACTATGCCTGTGATGTTTCTGTACAGCGGTGTTGGGTTTGGAAACTCAGTCCCTCCGTCAAGCACCAACTTTCCCCAGTCTCCCAGCGAGTATTCCAGTTGCTGTCTGACCCGTGCTTTGATTCCTGGTAAGGCAGTCCAGGCGAAGTCTCTCTCTGGCTCAAGGCCAGTCAGATTGATGGTATGGCCTGCTGTGCCGAAGTCGGCATCCCATGATGAGTTGGCTAGCACTCCTAACTGCCTCTGCTCTTCGGCGATGACATGCTCGATCGATGGGATCGCGTCGAGTTCGGCGTTACGGACAGTGGCGGCTTGGTTATTCGGGCTGAAGATGATCCATCCCAGGATGATCAGCGGGAGGACAATTCCACGCCGGTCGGCCATTCACTTCCATGTCCTGTATTGTGCATTTCGAAGGGGAGATGGAAGCTGCCGGCTCCACCTCCGCGTACGACTAGCTTCGGCGGGGACCGGGACGAACCCGCACCCTGGACTGCTTATCGGCTTATCGCGCAAGGCTGCTGCGGGGCACGAGCAGCTGCCTACTGTACTTGCGATAGAACGGCCGACCTCCCAGCTTGATGGACATGACTGTTCGCTGCCTGACACCCACAGCAACACCATTCAATTCCAGCTTCACAGCAAATAGTAACACGTAACGTAGCCCCAACCTAGCACGCCTACAAGACATTCTTCGGTCGGCTACTGCTCGCGCTTTGGCTTCACGCACCCAAGTTCGGCGACTTCAAGTCTGGTAGGTCAGCTTCTTGTTCCCCACACCACACCATCCGTCAGGCAGTAGACATACGGGGCATTCCCGGGTCTGCTTCGTGGCCGCCAAACACTATCACTTCCCACGCAGCTCCCCGTCCCTTGTTGCTTGCGACAAGCAACGCGGAGACTGCAGCATCCTGTGCCTGCGCCCGCGCCAGCGTCAGCGCCAGCGCCAGCGCCTGTTGCCATGCTCGAGCTAACGGGAGATCATATGCGTCAGCGAGAAACGCCGCGGCAGGAAGAGCAACACTCAACCCGCCTCGAGCCTCGTCTTCCGCAAGCGCCATCGCACGACCAACATCCCTTGGATTTCGACTTTCCCACTCTGAACATCGACGGCTCGACCGACCATCTGACCGCTCACCAAACACGGACCTATCGCACGCCTCCCGCCGCCCTCAGCACTCTCGGGGCCAAGGCCAGCATGGCCGACCGTGATCATCTCAGCGAACCCGGCACCTCCCAGCCCAACGAGCAGTGGGAGCTTGTCGAGAACCTGTCGGAAATCTCCAACGACGATCATGACACTGCCACCATCTCCTCCGAATCCGACGATGAGACGGGTGATGATGGAAAAATCACCCCCGACCCCGCCGAGACCGACGAGGAGCCAGAACAGCAAAATGATACACCCGATGAGAAACCCCTGCATGGCACCCTGCAAGAGCAAGTATACGCCTCGAAAGCGGCAGGCAAAGTGGACGCAGCACGTCTGCGTCAGTTGAGGAAGGAGAACGAGCTCATTGACTCGTACATGTCTGACGACCTCGACACGAGTCGATCTACAATTGCCTCTGCTGCTACCACCATTCGCCGTTCGACCGTCACCAAGATTCCCGACTTGGATGACAACACCAAGCGCATCCTGTTCATCTCCGAGAGGAGCGTACCGCAGGAGGATGTTGATCTCATGTGCTCAAGAGTTGCCCAGAGCATGTCTGGTGGCGACTCCAAATCCCATCTTGACTCCAAGCATCGTGTTGTCCGCCTCCCAGTCACTCCAGCCGGGATCATTCCAGCGTCGGCGACAGTGATCGACAGCGAGGATAAGGTGTCTGCCACGGTCCAGCACTGCATTGGTGCCGATCGACGATCTTTTGGGTCTTATGGACTGCGCGTTATGGATGTCGATGGCCAGCATAGCTCCATTTTCACTATCGGTGGAGACGGGAAGATCCATCTGTCGAAGCCGGATATTGCTATCCTTTATATGGAGGCGGACGCTCCTCGTCATCACGGATGGATCCGGAGTGCTTGTGACGCTGTCCAAAGTATTCATGTTCCAGTCCTTATCATTTACGAGCCTAATCATCATGACGAGAGGGACATCCACCTTCGCAAATCACGCTTGAGCTCAAAAAGCTCGGCAGAAGGCCGGCAGATCTCTATCGAAGCCAGATCCTTCATCAACACAGATCCAACTGCTCTGAGGGAGACGGTCCAGGGTTTGCTTCGCCCTACACCGACCAAGACAAAGGGTGAGACATCAATACGCTTCGGAAAACAGATCAATTGGGCGAGGGTCCTTATCTTGGCCATAGCTGCAGGCCTGCCTTACATTCTCACCCTGTTCTTCCGGGCAACTTGGAATCCCGCCGTTGAACTTGCTGCTCGCCGTGAGGCGCTTGCCATGTCTCTCCAGAAGGCTACCTATCCAGCAAACGCTACCTCAGAGCTTAACATTCAGCATCTACTGCCAGAGTTGCCTGCTGAATGCCATACTGGTCTGTTCTCACAACGTGCATCAGATCCGTTAACCTGCGACCTGCAGCCGCGGTCACAGACCGTCATGCCAAATCATTTGGTGCTATCATTGCCCGGGAGGCGGAGCTATCCTTACGCATACTCGACCAGCGCTCAGTATGCCGACGGAACAGCGCTTGATTTCCAACAGATTATGCTCATCGATGGCGTCTACCTTTTGACTTTCGATCCTCTTCAAGCATGTGGCAAGGTCAATGTGAATATGGTCACCAAGGATCCTCCCAGAAACATTACAGACTCTCCCAATTTTGGCCCGTGTCTCTACAAGCGTTACGAGGCTGCAAGCACAGACATCAGCAAGGCTGTGGGCAAGGATGTTGCCGTGATGCGGAGCAAGGCTAAGCATCTTGGCGAAAAGCTGTCTACTGAACTTGGCGCGGGACTCTGGGCGACCAGAAATGTCACTTCACAAGTCGCCCTGTACGTGTCCAGAGAGCTCCAAATCATCAGAAACACTGCTGTGTCTATGATCGGCAAGGCTGCCAAGGCCACCAACCACACCGCGAGCACGTTCAACAAGGATCTCGTGTTCATGTCGAAGGACTTTGTCAAAGTCACCAAGGATCTTTCCACTTCTGTCAAGAGCAAGGTAAAGCTCGCCAAGCGTGAATCAAAGGGTTTGATCCACTCGCGGCTGGCGCTGTCGCGCGAGCGCATTCTTGATTTTAAGAAGGCACTGTATGAGCGCACACCGAAGACCCAGCATTCTAGAAAGGATGTCACAAAGGCTAGGCCTGATTTCAAAGAGTCGTTGGCTAGTTTCAAGGACCCGAATCGTCGCTTCCAACAGGTCGTGAAGAAAATGGA
This sequence comes from Pseudocercospora vitis, assembly GCA_026120125.1. Lineage (NCBI taxonomy): Eukaryota > Fungi > Ascomycota > Dothideomycetes > Mycosphaerellales > Mycosphaerellaceae > Pseudocercospora > Pseudocercospora vitis. Next base: position 33,844 of record JALRML010000025.1, on the reverse strand, counting down.
GAAACAGCAAATGGAGCGTGCTCAGAAGGAGACGGAGCGGGTTTGCATTGATGAGATTTGATCGTTGCCGTTTGAGCCGACTCATAGCATTGGCGTTTAATTGTCGAGACTTTTGTTACGAGATATCACTGGCATAGAGGGACACAGCAGGGAAGCCGTGATCGGGCATGGCGCTGGGACTGGGATGGACATGCGCTCGGAAAGGAGACCACTACAGACACCACCACTACCACGCAAGCGAGATACAATACCCCCTGATTCGAGACTTCAGCATAGCAGCAATTGAGCGAGGGAATACGATGCCAGTTGGAATGACTTCGTTCCTACCAAGTAGCGGAATTATTATATATGAGAACTTCTGTCAGCTTCACCGTGTCCGTACGTCCTTGAACCTTGAGCCGTGATGCGGATTGAAAGACACTCTCACTTTCGGCAATGATGCTGGCATGATGACATTTTCCGAGACTCCAATACCGTACGGGAGCAAGTAATAGTAAGTGATAGTATTAAGTACAGTACTCCACTCGATTTCCATTAGCCATCGTGCACCCCAACTCCTCGCTCCGTCCATCATCCGGTCCTTTCTCGCGCGCATAAGCAAGTCCTTTTTTTCACCCCAATACAAGCAAAAGTAATGTTTCACAGGGTATTTATGGCTTGGGGAAGGCATGCCGGCTTTTTGCAGCTCCATTTGGGAAAGAATTTCATCTTCTCCGTTCTTGCTCTCCGCCGTTGAACGGTGGAGGGATCACGTAGATCCAGCTGCTTTCCCGCGCAGTCTCTTCCCTCGACATCGATGCGCATTCTATGCCAGCACACTCATGTCGACGCGTTTTTCGGTAAAGTCCCAGAGCATCTTGATCAGTGGGTCTGGAAGGGTGTAGAGGTCCACATGGAACTCGCCATCTGTCGCGAAGTCAGTGTGTGTATGCCATTTGCAGTGGGAAGGAGGCATTAACTACTCACTCTCGACGTCGTTCTTAGTGTACGTCTCCTCGGATTTGTTGTCGTGAACCATCTGGACTACCTGGAGGAGGTCGTCTTCGGAAAGAGTTGGGAGAGCTTCAGCGAGCTTCTCCATGTCGACGTTGCGGTTGGCTTTCTGTCTCTTCTTTTCTGGCTTGGCGGCCGCTGTGCCGTTGGCTGCTTCTCCTGCTGGCCCAGACTCCTTCAGTCGCTCAATGAGCTCCGGCTTTGGGTTGCGGAAGGTCTGATATGTGCTGTTAGAGCTCTGCTTGCCAAAATTTCGCAGACCTGCGCCCCTGCTCCTCGGTATTTACATACCACTGTGTGCGTGCTCTCGTATCTCTCATTCTGAAAGTTGAGGTCGTGTGACAGGGTCTGATCGCCGCCTTTGGGAGCGCCGATGGGTGTCAGGATGATCTGCATGTCGAACTCTCCCCATCCTTTCTCCTTGATCATGAATGGCGGGCTCTTGAACGCTGTTGCCCTGGTCAGCATCTAAGCACGCTCTTCGCGATGTACATCTCTTTCGTATGGATCCTTACTTTGCCGCGACCTCTTTCCGAACGACTCATGGAGTAGGTATGTTGCCTTCTCAAAGCAATTCGCGGGCATGTCTTCGCCATCCGGCCCTACGAGGAAGATCTGGATGTCCCATGTGCGCATGGGGTAACCCTCGACTTCTGGCGGATCATCGCTGTTGCTGAAGTCAGTCGCACCGCGCTCGGGCACACTGCGCTCATCCGCAACTCACATGACTTTTTGGGAGGTGACCAGCTTGACCGTTCGCTTGATCTGTGCCGGGCCTGTCAGTCCACGCTTTGAAGCCATTGGAGGTCTGGATGTCGATGCTTTGGTGGGTGAGGATGTTCGACGGAAGAGAAAGGTATATCTCGGCTGCTCGCAGTATTTGTCGGAATTGACTCACGTCAGGCATCGTTATGATATGCTATATGGATATCGTGGATTGTCAGGTGTTACGACCCGGTCGCATGCGCCCTCACCCTTTGTGAAGTGAGGTTGAGGGAGTCTGCTCCAGCGAATCGCCGTCGCGTAAGATGGAGCTATTCGTTCGTGTTGTTGTAATATCGTGGGAACGCAATGAAGGGCGAGGTCCTGCACGAAATGAGGCGCGTGTTATAACGAAGTCGGGAAGCTCAATGTGGGTGGAGGTGCCAAAGTGGTTCGCCTTACATCGCCCGCTTTACCTCGACACGGGACACCTGATCGTGGAAAGTATCGAACACATGCTTACCAACGCTCATTCTGCAGCGTGTGCATGCGTATGAGCATGCGGGAAAGAGATGAAAGGGCACATGATCATTCCTTGCCACTGTTTTCGTTCTATCTAAATATGTTGCTGTCCTTGACAGCCTCACGGGCAACGATTTGCCTCTTTGATCTCGTAGGAGCATCTTCTGCTTATGCCATATTGAAGGGTATTGTGCAATAATGGTCGGGGTCGATGGTTGGTGGTGCAGTACGGAACGCCCAGAATTATGCTGTTGTGGTTTTTCATTCATCAACTTGCCCGCGCTTGTCGCACAAGTGCCGGCTCTCGACACGTGCAAATGACCCAAGCCGAAGCCTCAAGGGTAGCACAGACTGGATGACTAGGTCTCAGCCACATCAAACGTAAACCAAGTCGTCTGTGCTTTGTCCTGAGCCTGTGCTAGCCCACTCAATGTCGGTGGAAGAACTGGGCGTCTGAGCAACAGCCTTCTACTCAGTCTTGAACAGCGCCTCGTTCTCCTGCTGAGCCTTGATGAAAGCCTCCTTGAAGAGGTTCGCGTCTAGAATAATGTCAGCAGGTGCTCAGCAAGTGCCCAGAGTCGCTACTCCAGGGGTTATCACTCACTTTCAGCATTGCCAAAGCGGATGGCAAGCGTCTGCGCCTCAGGCTCGCCTTCAGATACGTCGGCAGCGGCGTTCCACACCCAGCTGCGGTCGCTACCGACGTTTGGTGAGAGCTTCATGTCCGGAACAACTGTGATCTGATCAGCACGTCTCTCACCTCCTTGCATATGCAATATCCGAACATACTGTAGTGGTTGGCGCAGACCTTGAGAGTCTTGTCTCGTCGCATGACCAACCGGGTCTTGCCGTTTTCCTTGTGCTTGAGGAGACGCACATCACCAGTTCCTCGCTCCTTCCACTCCCTGCTCTCGCGATCGAACTTGAAAAGCTTCGCTCGCATCTTGAAAGTCTGCTCCTCTGCTTCCTCGTTGGTCTTGGTCTCGACCTCCTTTGTAAGATGCACGACGGGCTCGAAGTGGACGTCGGCTTCCTCCTCATCTGCCTTCTCCTCATCGTCCTCGCCTTTCTCCGCTGCCGCCTTCTCCTTCTGAGCTTTTGCACTGCCGGAACGGTCGTTATCTTCGTCCTCCTCTTCCTTCTTCTCCTTCTTGGCACCGCCGCCAAACATGCTGAAGACGTTGTCCTTTACGGCAGATGCAGTCTCCGCTGCCTTCTCGCTGGCAGTCTGGTCCTCGGCCTTGGTGCCGGTGGTGGTGTCCACCTTCTTGTCTTCTTCGGCCATGTTTGCAGTGTTGCTGGAGTTGGACGTAGTCGAGATTCGATCCGCTGCTAAGGAAATGCTTTGGTGGGGGACGATGTCGATGTTTCGGTGTCTCGGCCAACAATTTTGAGAAGAGCATGCCCCTCAGCGGCTGTTTGTGATGCAGGCGGTCAGTGCGCTTGGACCCCTGACTAACCATACACGACGTGCGCCTTCTTCGCCTTCACCTTTCAAAAAAGCGAAGCAAAGAGTCCATCGTTGATACCTTGGCTCAAGCACATGAGAGAGCGACGAAGAAAGGCATTGTGGCATTGTGATTTGCACAACGTGCAAGTGCTGCGGTGCCGTCTGCCGCAAAGATGTCCCAGAGACAGCAGATGGCTATGACTATGTTCAAGCGTGCATGGCTTTGCCCTCTCTTCTCACAAATGGCCGCAACGAGTATTGACGACCTCTCCACCATTGGTCGGTCACCTGATTCTACTTATCGCCTGGTATAGGGCCATTGACAGGACCGAGGATGCAGAGGGGAGCGTCAAAGCACGACCACTTTACACTGTCAGCCGTGACAGCTAGGTGGTACACCATAAGACATTAAGAAGTGCTCAACACATCCTTAAGCTTTCCAAGTCGTGGGAGGCTGTCAAACTCATCAATGAAGCGCACAAACATCATTAGAAGAGCAAAGGCGAGTATTCGCAAGTAGACTGACCGTCCCGGTGTTCCTCCGCAGGCTCGAGTACTTCTAAGGCATCCTGATGCTCACCATGAATCGTGGGAGCAATTCGACGAAGCTTCCGTATCTTATATACATCTCGTTTCAATCCACCCGGCATTAGAATCATGGACGGACGTAGAGATCCAGATTAATGTTTTCATGCGCTTCCCTTTTGACCATCTCGGCATCATTGCAGCTACAGGCTAGAAGAGATCGAAAAAGGTCCGCTCCATGGCAGAGTCTCCTCGTATGTTGTTTGAGAAGCCAAAGTGAATGCAGACGAGGACAAATCCGACCTTGCTACCGGGAAGAGTTATTCCCGTGGAGAACGGCATCTAGACTGCATACCGAAGCTAAAGCATCACGTGGCGCGTTGACGTTTCGTGCCACTTCGCGTGGGCTTGGATCTTCATTACAATTCCAGTCGCCCGCCCATGAGGGGTATTGCGGTCTAGAACTCAAAGTGCAATCGAAGCTCAGAGCAATGACAGAATGGCTCGAAGGTACATAACCCAGTGCAAGGAAAGAGCCGTCAGATCTGCTTTTAGAAAATACCGCTTGTTATTGCTCCACCTCAAGCAGAGTAACTGCCCTAAAGCTCATAATGGCGTCTCTGCCTCCAGTCATCGCTTGGGACTATCGTGCGCATACTTGAACATACCTCAGAAATATAAGCCACCTTGCTGATAGCCAGTAGAGTTCGCACCCAATGCGCAAAAGTCCCGGAATTACCTCTATGCGACCAAGACACCATTCAAAGTCTGCGAACAACCATTCTTCATTCCAAGACCTATCCTTCGCAACCTTGGAATCACGTATCGCCGAGTTCCAGTCCTGAGCATAGGCAAAGATGTCTTCCCAGATAACGCCAGCTTCATAGACGCAGCTCAATCATTACTCGAGAAGCAAGGGAAAGGCCTTAAGCGAATGCCAGTAGCGGACCGGGCTTTCGAAGCCTGGGGCTACCGAAGTTTCTGGGTTGCACTGCCTTGTGTGCCGGTCGAATTCAACAACAAGCAGTTACAGAATGATCGAAAAGATCTGTTCCCGTTGTTCGGGAGAGCGGATTACAATAGGCTGCAGACCAATGCTGCGTCGGAATTGAGGTCAATGCTTGATACTGTTGAGAATGATTTCCTTGCTGAGGGAGGCCCTTGGATAGCGGGTCAGGAGTGTGGGTTGGCGGATATTCATGCCATGTGGATGATCAAGTGGGCGATGAAGACGCTGGACATGGAGAAGCAGCCGGGCTTGGGAGCGCAAGATTTCCCGAAGGCTTATAAATGGTGAGTCCATGCCAATCCACGACATGACTGGCTGATGACGTTTCTCCAGGATTGAGAGCATCCCACACCACGAGCCCGAACTTGAGAAGAACGACAAAATCGAGGAAGAGGAGGCGAGGAAGCTTATCTTTGGATCGGAGTACGCGATGCCAGATATTGGCATCGATCCCAAGGATCCTCTTCAGTACCAGACGGGAGAAGAGGTTTACGTTGAGCCGACGGACGCGGAACCAGGCCAGCATCCTCAGCATGGCAAGCTAGTGGGCTTGAGTACCAACAAGGTCGTGATTGAACTCGAGAATGGCTTGAGGGTACATTTCCCAAGAGTTGGATATATCATCCATCGTTCTGCGGATCTCCCTGTGAAGGGGGTGGTGGAGAAAGTCCTGGATGCGGCCGGATTGGGCCAGAGTGCAGTCAGTTCAGCTTCATAACGAAGTAGGAGATATTGTGTATCAGCCTCACGTGAGTCGATTGACTCCTGATATACTGGAACCCGCTACGCTTGGGATGCATGTAACGTATATGGCCCAAACTGAAGCTTCTCGCACCACTGCTGTTGTCCCGTGGAAAATGTGACGCAGGCCCAGTACTGAAGAGCGTCTGATCTTCTCTGATGTTCATAGGCCAGGATAGTGCTACCCTCGTGGAGTCATGCGCGATGAAATGCAATGATGGTGTAGTGGGATGGTGTTTTTCTTCGGAGTTAGAGTAGTGAGGCAGCGTGAACGAGCCAGGACACAGATCGCTACGGAACACGGCCAAAACAGGGGCTCATGGCACGTGACTCGCCAGGCGCGTCACCTCGCGCGACCATGCGCGGATGTGCCAATTCCAGTCTTCGTCCGACTCGTTGATGTTCACTCGGAAGCTCTACTCGAGCACACGCAGTCGGCAAGTGCAGGATCCATCGCGGATTGTACTCCAAGCAGTGGCTGCCTTGCGTCAGGATTCCCTGCACTCTCTAGTAAGAAGGCTCAACTTTCCTACTCCTGTTCCTGCAACTACTTTCCCGCGAACGATTATGGCTTCGGAATCAGATGACGAAGACCTGAAGACCGCCATTGCAATGTCCTTGGCAGATCCCCAAGCACAGGGTGGTAGATCTCCCACCGGAATCCCAGGCCTCGATAGAAAGGCAATGGAAGTAGAGCGGCTGGCAAGACAGAATGCCCGCAAACGACAGCGGTCCATCTCGCCGCCCCCAGTTCGAAGCCCACGGAAAGCAGCCAAGCTTGAGGAGACGCGTATAGACCTTCCCAGTGGCGCTCGACTCAACTTCCTTTCAAGTGCCGTTTTGGACACTCAAGGAAGCCAAAAAGCTCCTGCTGCAGCGAGTGCTATCAGACGCATGAAAGAAAGAGTCAAGTCCGAACCCGACGAGGAGGACGACAGCAAGATCAAAGTGGAGTCACTTCCTCCAGGCGCGTTGAAGTACCCTAGTGGTGTCATCAAGAAGACCTGGGCATTCGGCCACGAGCGAATGGGTAACGACATCAAAATAGAGGAAGTCCTCGAGCCATCTTCGCTTCGTACAGCGGTACTCTCCGCTTTCCAGTGGGACGTGAAGTGGGTACTGAACAAGCTCAAGACTCCTCTGAACGGTGGCAGTACCAAGTGTATCTTTGTCATGCAAGCGAAGGAGAAGGCCGACCGCGATCAGTGGCGAGAAGATGCCAGCGACATGAGCCATTTTCTTCGACTTTGCTTCCCCAATATGAGTGGCCTCATCAATTGTATGCACTCCAAGTTGATGCTCCTCTTTCATCCCAGCAAGCTGCGAATAGCGATCCCCACCGCGAATCTTTTAAACTTCGACTGGGGGGAGACAGGGCAGATGGAGAACAGTGTCTTTCTGATCGATCTGCCCAGGCTTCCAGATCGCTCGAGAATGGCTGTGAAAGATTTAACGTCTTTCGGTCGAGAACTCATGTACTATACCGAAAAACAAGGACTGGATCAAGATGTCCGAGATGGAATGCTCAATTTCGACTTCTCCGCGACCAAAGATATGGCTTTTGTGCATACGGTTGGAGGCATGCACTTCAAAGAGGACGCATCACGAACCGGCCTCCTTGGGCTCAGTAAAGCCATTCGCGAACTCGATCTTACTACCAATGAAGACCTTCAGATCGACTTCGCTGCTTCGTCCATCGGGATGCTGAACCAAGGCCAAGTAGACGACCTCCATGCCGCTGCACGAGGCGTAGATCTGGTCGCACAGGCGAAGGCCACGAGGGCGAAGGCCGGCGCAGACTTCTTCGCAAAGCAGAAAATCTCGTCCAGAGCCACGATAACTAGCAGCACTCGCGATCGCGTCCGCATTTACTTTCCCACTGCTGATACGGTGCGGGCATCGACCGCGGGTGCTGCTGGAACAATCTGCCTGCAACGCAAACATTTCGAAGGCAAGAACTTTCCACGAGAAATCTTCCGAGACTACAAATCGACACGCAGAGGTCTCCTGAGCCACAACAAGATCCTGTGTGCTCGTGGTAGTAATGGCGTCGCGTGGGTCTACGTCGGATCCGCGAATATGTCGAAGAGCGCTTGGGGCGAGCTGGGCGCGAAGAGGGATGAGAACAAGATCACCTGCCGTAATTGGGAATGCGGTGTCATCTTACCCGTTCAGAGGATGAAGATCAAAACCGAGCGACGGGATGAGAATGGAGACGCGGAGACCGAAGATGAAGATGATGATGACGAGGCCAGTGGATCGCAGCAGCTGGTGGACATGCAGTCGTTCCGCAGTGTGATTGATCTCCCGTTTGAGATCCCTGGAGAGCAGTACCACGGGAGAGAGCCATGGTATTTCACAGAGTAGAATCCTGTGAGGCATGCGACTGCGTCGAGCCCGCTGACGTCCACACCACACCTCATGTGATCAGCAGGAAGGGTGTGGCTGCTAGAATGACTAGACTTGGATATACTCTAAAGCTTGACTGTCAACCTAATGCCATTGCTTCCTGGGGTTCACTTATCCTATCTCGATGCCAACTTTAATGCTCTATTCTGTAACGACCATGCACGCTGTATGATGGACCGTGCCGATGCTTCACACCTCGTCCTTTCCAATGCAATTCACCTCATAACATCATTTCTCGTCAATTCACAATGCACCATAGCCATCATCATGGTGAATACCTGGGCGGATCAATGCCTCCTGCTCACCACCTTTACCCTCACTAATGCTCGGAACCCAACCTCTCATCCAACCCGATACTCTCCTCCAATGCCATCTCCTCCCTCGCTGTTCATCGACAACCACAAGCTTCGCGGATCCTTCTCCATAAATCAAGAACTGTACGCCAACGCTGGCGTCGAGACCCAAAACTCCGGCTGCTCCCAGGAAGAAAGGCAAGGCGGCGAGGGTCCACTCTGCTCGATCACTACCATCCTTGCCGACCCAGCCACCACCGCCATACGAGCCGAAGGATTCCCACGCGCAAGGATTGGTTAAGAGGGCGCTCGAGTAGAACATGTTGCCGAAAAAGGCCGCCATGAAGAGGTGCGGGCTCAAGCCTGCTGTGGATTTACGGCGCCAGTTCTTGAACAGTTGGGGAAGCCGGGAGCCGAGATAGAGGACTGTTGACATCCAGGAGAGGACTGTCCCGGCTCGCTCCAGAGACGTCGGGCCAGAATCCAGAGGATGACCTTCAGCCGAGGCAGGCCTCATTGGAGAGGCGTGTGCTAGGGCGATCAAGCACGCAATGAAAAGCATTGTTCGTGGCGAAGGAGATGGCATGGGCGAAGATGGCCCTACCCTGTGTAACGTATGGCTCCTTGGCGTTCCTGTCAAGCTTCCCTTCTCCTTCTCTTCAGGCGGTCGCTCAAATGTGGGTGTTCGGAATATGATCTTCGGTCTCGTAGGCGGCTTTGCGGGGTCTTGTCCTTCAGTATTATCAGACTCGTGTTCATTATCGTGTTCAGTCCTGCTGTTGGTCGCACTCAGAACTGGCATACCTTCTATCACCACTTGGTCCATGCTTCCACTATCTGTACTGCCGTCATACTCATCTCTATTGCCCCTTCGCCAGATCCTGAATACCGGATGGCCATGCTTCAGCTTCTCGAACCACACCCACTGCCCTACCAAGCACAGGTCCACGAAGACATAGTAGCAACCAATCGCTACCTGCCAGGAAGCCTGATGTGTGAACAGAGCTCCAAGAAGGTTTCCCAGATCACCTAGACACCATTCTACTAAGAAGAAGATCGACAAGCCAGACGTGCTCTGCAACGACCAGTTCTTATAGATCTGTGGTAATTGCGCGAAAAGCCAGGCAATGATGCTTAGCGCCCCAAGAAGATTCGAGGCAAACGCCAGATGCGTCGGTACGCAGGTGTGAAAGGTGCTGCTGAAGCGTAGCAGGAATTCGGTGTCCGGAGCGCAGTGATCAGGTAAACGCGGCTCCAAGGCTGATATAGACAGCCATGAATTCATGACCGAGCGAAGGCAAGCGTACGTAAGGACCGACTCCACAGGTGAAAACCACGGATGTATATATTTGAGTGGGATAACTGTGTCGCCTGACACCAGTGCAGCAGGCGATGTTGGTCTCGTGCTCAGCCACGTGCCTCTCAGGTCGCAACCGGTCTTGATCGACGTCGCGGTTCGTGACAATAGGCTCCGTGGGAGGTCCAAATGCTTTTCCCAAGAAGCTGTCGACGCTAGGAGTAGGGACGTTAGGTAATACGGAGCTGTAGGAGCTGCACGATGTCGTAGGGAGTGGTTGCAAAAGAAAGCTGCAACCCGAAGGTGTTCTTGGATGCGTGCGGCGGGACAGTAGTCGAAGGCAAAGTAGAAGACAAGTTACCCAGGCACAAGGAAGTGGTTGCAGAAAGAGCTATGGCTAGATGTACCGGTGGCCGATTGCAGTCGAGATGCACCCGGAGCTGTCATACTCAGCGAGGACTGTGTGCCATACTGTACTAAGGTGTACTGTGTACGGTGACTGAGGCCGGCGGCACAGTCATACAACTCATCCGACTTGTACCCCATCCGCCGGGAGTGGATCGTGCATGTGACCCGCATGAATGCATTAATGGGGGCGGGCGATAAGGCGGCGCTGCCAGTGGGTGAAGATAGTGGTGGGAGGTGTTGGGTGGGTGGTCTTAATCATGCCTCTCGATAAGAACGCGGCCAAGACGCTGGAACTTAGAATAGTGCACCCCCGCATCTTTGCCATGTCGGGAATTCACGGCGACCCTTCCCACCACCATTGAACCTCTCTGCATGCACGCCACGATACTATAATTTAGCATTTGATGGCACTTAGCGGCCCAGCCATTTGAACTATATCATATCAAGCCACTTTCCCATTGATATCCCTCTGTCTCTCAGCTGCACCTCTGCTAGGACTAGATTTCCCATTGGAGATCAGAGTCAATCCAGAGAGCCTGCTGCTTGCAGAATCGGTACTAGCAACTCGAGACATCGCAGGCGCTCTCATCAACCCTCGAATACCGCCTGCTTTTCTAGACGGGAGCTCGCCTTCTCCAGCGGTAGCGACATACAGCAGATACTTCAAGTTGGGAAGAGTCTGCCTGATGTCCAAAACTCGTAAATTGAACGCGTCATCGAGCAACAGTCTAATATCCTGGTTCAGTAGGAAAACGGCATATTCGTAGCGGAACCTGGGAACACCCCTGCTGAAGAGCGGATACGTTCGCAACGTTCGCTCCGCGCCCTCTGTCGCGAGAGTCTTGTTTGTGTTGAGAATGCTGATTCCATCCAGGATCGAGCTCGTGCTTCCATTCGGCATCACGGGATACGTAAGCGGATGATCAAGGTAGAAAGCCAATAGTTGCAGAATGTGGGCAACGTAACCGAGAGCTGCGGCGATGGTCTCTGGGGGCTCTGAATCAAGGTTGTCGGCATTGGGTAGATGTAGTCCACATATGCTGAAGTGCAACATCTTGCTTGGGTGCTGTTGTATGGAGTAACAGTATTGTAATTCTTCGCAAATGCGGCGACGTTGGTTTCTGATGGCTCTCTTCTTCACTTCGTGTTCTTCCCGCATGCTTGGAAATTCAGACTGGACGTGCTTCGTCTTCGAAGCGCCCTCGTCGCGAGATGATAGATCTGCCTTCATGAGCTTCCGACGAGCGATGAGCGAGGCATGTCTTTCCCCTTGCTGTTTGCGGGCTTTATCAAGCTGTTTCTCAACAGTCTTCTTGGCAAAGTCAATGGTTTTGACGCGATCTTCGGCTTCTGCAACCTGATCGCGATCGTTCAGGGCCTGCTGGTTGGACTCAAGCAGTTGTTGCAGCTGAAGACAGAGTTGATCGCGAGTTGCGAGGGCGTCTTGAATGCTGTCGTCCAGCTTGGACAGTCGCAAGAGCGCGTCGAACGAAGCAGTCGGCAGAGCTCGAGCAGGCACGGTAGGACTCCTTTCCATGGTGGTAGCCCTATGAGGCACGAAGTCTTCAAGCGATCCTGAGGAGACAGTGTAAAGGCCATCGGTGAGCTGGAGCAGGACTGCAGACTCTGGTAATCCACGGTTCAGCGAGTCTGGCTACTACGCGTTAGTTGCTGGAGATGCATAGGTCGCAAGATAGCCTACCGATTCCCCCAAATACAACAGCGCGCTCATGTCCAGCCTCAACTGCAGCAATTGGTTCCACGACCGATCTCCAGAACCAATATTAACCCAGACACGCAGGGTCACTGTATCCATGCGTGTGACGTCCGGACCGCATGGACTCCAATCAACACGTCGGAAAGTAGGGTTCATTGTCTGTTCAACAATTTCAGAGACATATATTGGATCTGTCCAGTATCAGTCATGTTCCGGACGCGAGCTTCAAAACACTGACCTTCAACACCCTGTACGTGTAGGCTGAAGAACACATTTGCCATACGCTCTTTTGTCACATCTTCAAGACGTTCCTGCCTCCGTTGAGGCGTAGCATTGTTCCACTCCAGGGTACTTCGTCTCCGTGGCTTCAAATGAGAAGGGCGTCTAGGACTGCCAGTCAGGGCACTCTTCGACCTGCCGTGTTCCCTCTTGGCAATCGGGCTCCCATTTTCCTGCTCACTCTTGGCCTTTTCACTTTTGACACTGAGTGGTGATCGATCGTCCGATTCTACCAAGGCATCTTCTGCAACAGCTCGGAGATCTGTCGAGCTACGCGAATGGCCTAATGTTCTCTGCTCACGCAATGCAATGAGCTTGGCTGGTGATTTGAGCGACTGCGGGAGGGCTTCGTCATCGATTGTCTTCCCTCTCTTGCGTGCTGGCGAAGTTGACCCAAGCGACAAATTCCGCAGCGCAATGAACTCCAGGTTTCGTAGCTTGCGGTTCGTAGGCAGAAGCCATGTTCGAGTGGAAGGGGCCGAAGTTGCGGCAGTATTATCAGCCCGGCTGGAGTTCTGTTGGGAGGTCGAGATTTTGGTTTGCGCCATGCATGCTGAAGCCTGGGATTCCTACAACGCTTCGAATGTCCTGAAAAGAGCCTGTGCCCTCGCGAGACCACACAGAGTGCTAGAAAGTAGCTTCAAGGAGGTGCATCCTGGCTCAGGCAGACATTCAGGCACTTCAAAAGTGGGGCCCATGAGATAGCCGTACAGGATAAATTGCCTGGCATCAACAACGTCTCCATCCGTCCGTATTAGTATCAGCATAGCTATCAACTACTCAGAGCTCGACTGCTACAAAGTTTCGCCACAGCAAGATTGTTCCAGTAGGTACTCTGGGAATTACTGAAATCGATGATTGGCGATGGCCACTCCCATATGTCACCAGTACCACATCGTTGAACCAGAAGACTGGACGCAGCACATAAGAATCGCGGAGGCAGTGGCATGCTATAATGACGCAGGCGCCATGCTGACCATTTGCGAGAGTTCTATCAAAATGCGGGATATCTTGGTGCTAGGATGAGCCCGATCACACTCCCTTGAGCCATCGAGCTTCGTATCAACGCCAAAGCACAAATTATTCTATCACAGGCCGCGCTGGCCGATGCGATAGCTGTCGTGGAGGGCATATCCACTCCAGCTCCTAATCTTTTTCCCATAGAAGTAGAACATGACGTGGAACGGAACCAAGAACGCACACATAAATCCCAAGGAGCTTATGGCCTGCAAGCGACATTAGCAAGTGTTCAGGAGAGGATCGCGATCGCTTACCCATGGCACTCCAACCATTGCTCGTACGGGTTCAGCCAGCAGAGGAAACGTTGCACCACTTGCGTAACGCACGAAGGCGCATGCTGCCAACGCGCTGTTCGAATGCGAAACATACAAATCCTGAATATAGACGGTTGCGGTCACCCAGACCATATACATGCCAGCGCCGATGACTGTTTCAGCTCCGGCCTGATGTACCCATGGGAATCGTACTGGCTGTGGCGACGTCTGACCGAACCATACCAAGCCTGCGGAGAGGAATGCCATTCCAATTATCTGGCTCGTCAGCTTGGGCCTTTACTGAACGATGCCTGCAAGAAACTCACAATCGGTGGCAGTCTCTTCTCGGGAGCTACGAGCCTGCCATGACGGAGCTGCTTCTCGAATCTGAGCTTGGTGTCAAGCGTGGTGATGGTGCAGCCCAGTATGAAGCCTGGTATCGTCATAGTCAATGCCCAACACGAATAGATCGCTGACCATCCTCGCATTCGAAAAGCGTATGGGATTTCGGAGTACGTCAAGCTTTGAATGCCGTAGTCGAGCGCGAACGCCGTCGTCACTACCACCAGCACAGGTTCGCGCACTAGCATGATCCATGGCTTGGACAGATATGCATGCAGATGGAAAGAATTCTCCTTGGAGGAGCGCAGTGACCAGTCCCCGGTATTCTTTCGAAGACGATCCGCCTTTCTTTTCAGCAGAACAGTCTCCAAGGTCTCTGGCAAGAATGCCAGCAAAGCGATCAGAGGAAGGGCAATGGCAGTCACAAGCCACATGCTCCATCGCCAGTTGCCGCTCACAGCTAGAGCAGCTCCAATTCCTGGTCCCAAAGAGCCACCAATGAACGCACCTGTTGCAAATATTTGATATCCAACTGCTCTTCCCACTGGGCCATACATATCGACAAATATTCCAGGAGGTATCACGTAGGCTGCACTGCCGCAAATGCCTGTCAGAAAGCGGCAGAAAAGAACTCCGCCAAAGTCGCCAGCGAATGTCACAAAGGTCGTGAACACCACGAAACCGCCCATGCCCAAAAGCAGAGGTCTCTTCCGGCCATAGAACTCAGACGCAGGGCCGAAGAAAACTGGACCTGCAATCGATGTTAGCTGCACACCGCCAGGAAGAACAAGGTCTCCTACCAAAAGCAAGACCGAGAATGTACATGGTCAGACACAATTGCATTCGCTCTTCGTTCCGGTGGAACTCTTGTCCCGCTTTTGAAGCAAATCCTGTGAAAAGACTGATGGCGAGGGAGACGACAAAGTTCATCATGCCAGCGACGACTGCTATTGCGCATTTGACGTGACCTTTGAAGTTCTTCGGATTATTTGGGTCTGTCTCTCCGTCCCAGGAGACAGTCGAAGATCCAGTATGCATGGAAAATGAGCGTCGTCCTGATGCGGCATCATCGTCTTTCGAGATTGAGTTCTCGTGGGTGATATGGGGCACTTCCCTAGCAAGTCTCTCGGATTCCTTTGAAAAGATTGAGTTGCTGTCTGTCACAAGCGTGGATTCTGAAGGTCCGACCAACGATGGCTGGGGGTAGTCCATCATTTTGCAGATTTGATCATTTGAAATCGGTACCCAGAATGTCTCTCCACAAGCGAGATTCGGACGCCGTTTGTATATGAGCAGCAACACGCGCGGACCCGGACGGCCAGCACAATCAATCCGTCAACATAGCGGTACTCTAGTGTGTATCGTCTCCGCCCTGCTACTTCCGACACCATCACAGAACCCGCCTAGGATTGCATGGCACGCTCTGTTCACATATCGACTCTATCATCCAACCATTGTGACTATGCTGACGTGGTCACTGAGAGCTAGTCGCGGCCCACTGACGATATCCGCCAGAGACTTTGCCATCCCCTGGCGGCTACGAAACGTATCTCAAGGAGCCTATCTGATGAGGTCCGCCAGTTTCGCGTTCACTCAGTGTTCGATGGGCCAGACAACGTGAAGTATGACTGGTGCACTGACATGATGGGTTTGCCGTTTGCCAATGCGCTTCAGGGTTGGGTGGCATCGTACAGAGCTAGCAAGCACTTGGAATTCAAAAACCTGCTGAAGAAGGCAGGAAAGCACACGACCTCGTACATACTCACCCTCTTCTCGCCTCTCTCTGGACAGCGGATATACTGTCAACACACGTACGGGCAATCATGGTGGGCTTCTTCAACTACAACATACGGATCCCAGCCCTATCGCGCATGGCATAAGCAATCCGATAGCCGCCTATCCCTTGAACACTGCAGTATTGGACACTCCTCAACAAATCCACCCTGCGACACGGCGCGAGACCTAATGTCGAACACTTAACATTCGTTGAAGTATATTGCAAAGTATACTTCTGATAGCGAAGTATGTGTCCGTCCTGGCATGTTGCCGCACACGTAGGAACGAGAAAATATATGTTCCGGTGCAACGCCGATAGATTTGTCAATGTCACGCAAGCATGGTGTTGAGCACCGATCACACAGATGCAGCAAGTTTTCAAATCAGTGGAGCGACCACCCGCGCTGATCAATGAAAAGTGTGGTCTCACACTGACCTGGAGAGTGGCAAGGCTGCAAACAAAACTCTTGCCGCATCACATGTCAATGCCAAGCCTTTCCGCCAAATCCGACCACGCTCACGCACGACCCCTACGCTTACTACCCTGGACGCCGTGGGATCCACCCAGCCTCGTGCAAGAAATGACGTGTCCATTTGAAATGCTGGTTGATGAGGTCGATTTGCAAGAGTATGGGTGGCAGTAGCAAAAGGTCAGGCTGCCAAGCCAAGGAAGAGGAAACGCCCCAACTTTTGGTCCTTCGAAGAATCGAACTTCGGTTATCCGCGTCCCTGACAAGAGCTTCATATCAGACGGATGTACTGGACCACTATACTAAAGGACCTTGCTTGGTCCCTATTTGCTGGTAGTAATGAAGTTGGCAAGTATTGTGAAAGCAAACGTGTTCAAACTTGAGTCACATATGACTCGAGATTGAGCACACTTGCATCATCAGCTTTTCGGACTCAGAAACCCCAAGTGTGTCTCAGCAACGAAAAGACAGCGATAAAATAGCACAACAGCGGCAGCAAAACCATAGCCGTCAAGCAAAAGAGAGGTTCTGGTCCTGCGGAGAATCGAACTTCGATTTCCCACGATGCAGGTATGAGTATCAGACGGTTGTACTTATCCATTATATTGACAGACTTTGAATCGGTTTTAGGTGGTAGGGGAAGCGCTTCTGTGTATCACCACGATCATGCGTCCACTTGAGATCACACACAATTGACTCGTGAATCCCCAGTGCGAAATCTGATTCGAACGAGAAAAACGAGTGACACGCAGGCTGAATGATCCATATAACTTGCTACCAGCGTTCACGTAGAGTCTGGCACCAGACCTTGACAAACGGTGTAAGTGATACCACGTAAGACGCTTTCCAAGCTTCTCCGGTGTTTGTGCGTTACATCCTCAAAACTGCTCAGCAAGATCACTGTTCTGCTTTACATCCACCTTTGCGGTACCCGAGTAAATGACGACCCCGTGTTTACTCGTCGCACGTGTATCCTGGAGCTTTTACAAGTTCCTGTTTCCCAGCCGGGATTTCTCCAGTCATGCGGGACCAGTCAGCCTCTGGTATCACTAATGGATCGTCGCCGTAAGGGTCGCATCCTAAGAGCTCGAGTCCTCCCATGCAATTCCCTGGGCTGTGACAAAATCGACGACGGCTGCGACATCCAGAACAACGCCGGTATCTGTTACCTGGCATCTGAACCGAGGTCGAACCTTTGTAAACGGATTGTGGAACGAGCGATGATTGATAACAGCGCCGAATTTAGCGTCTATGTCCAGCCCATGAATGCCAGCGATTGGTAGAGGTCTGCATTAGACCTGGATATCTTTGTTGATGAGCCGCCACTCGGACAGTTGTCCAAGCGGGCAAGAGCGACAGCATCGTGGTGAAGTAGCAGCAGCTACTCTCTACAGTTTAATGCCACGCCATGATCGAGCTCTAAGCCAATGCGATCAATGTCAAGCATGGTGGCTCGATTAAGAAGGAACATTGTTGTTCAATGGGAAATACGACTGCGTATACTTATCAAGCGGCTGCTCTCCAGGCAGCTCGAAGCGCTATAATACCAGGCAGCATTCCACCAAGCCCAATAACGCTCTCACTTATTGGCGAGTCGTCCTCATCAAAAAAGCTCCAGTGTACACTGGATGGCAGCCAGCCGAGGTTGGCATACAGATCCTGCCACCATCGTTGTTCCAGCTCTTTGCTCTCAATCTTTATCTCCTTCTCGCCCGCATCTATATAGCGCTCGGCGCCGTAATCTTCGTTGTATTGCAGTTGGCGCACACGTAGAAGGCGAAGCATTTCGAGGGCTACTTCGGCGAACCAAAACCGGCTGCTGTAGACCCAATATCTCGACTCTCGGCGTGTCCACCGATTGCCACGTATCACGCCCTTCCGTGTCAGGTATGCCATATTCTCGAAGACCTGAAACCCCGCGGTGGTTCCTATCTTAGCCCAGGTGATGAGCTTCAGAGCTGGGTCTCTTGTCTGTTTGTTGGATGTATCTTTTGCCCATTGGTAAATATGCAGCAGACCCCATAGCCTACTAAACATTCTGAAGTCCTCGACTGCGTCTCCCAGACTCTTTACTGCAGCACAAGTCTCCGTGAGAGTGAGATGAGGCGGTTCTATCGTAGCTACCAACGTTTCGCCCGGTAGCATAGTTTTCGATGCGTTGGTCGCAATGGTCTCGGCAAGACGTTCATACTTCCTTGCAAGCAGGTGCGTGAGTTGTGCATGTGTGAAGGCAAGGGTGTAGTAGAGTGTGCATAGTGCAGCTTCTATGCCGTCCGTGCTGGCTAGCATTCTATGGAGATGCGAGACGAAGGCATCTGCCCTGATTGAGGTCCGGAACAAGGACGACAGGAAGAGCTGTTTGAGCCTTCGAGCGTCTGCCATGGTATAATGCGGGAGTGACTGTTCTGCAACTTGGGTTTGCGTATGATCGAGACCGAGTCATTCACTGGCACGCGTTCACAAGATCGTGGAAGCCGCGGTTCAGCATGTGGCTAGAAGCTTGGGCCAACATTCACCAACCACGCAGGCATTGAAGTCAACAGCTGGCCTTGTTCACCAGCCTGTCGTGTTCGTGAGCTGATAAGCACGCGATCATGAATTCTCCGTAGCCCCAACTGGCAAGAGAAGACATCTGTACATCGCTCCCGACAACATCCGCACCCATCATGGCCAAAAGTCCAGCAGTGAGGCGAATCATGAAAGAAGCGGCCGAATTTGCCAACCAGCCGTCTTCCGACTTCACCGCTGCACCCCTTGAATCGGACCTGTTCGAATGGCATTTCACTCTCCGAGGCCCTCCAGCGCCATCACCCTTTGACGGCGGGGTCTACCATGGCCGAATTGTCCTCCCGCCCGCATATCCACTGAAGCCTCCGAGTTTCCGCTTCTTGACCCCAACCGGTCGCTTCGAGGTCAACAGAGAAATCTGTCTGAGCATCTCTGGTCACCACGAAGAGACATGGCAGCCGGCGTGGGGCATCCGCACGGCTTTGGTGGCCATACGGAGTTTCATGGACACAGACGCCAAGGGACAGCTGGGCGGCATGGACACGTCGGACGAGGTCAGGAAGAGGTTCGCAGCTCAGAGCAAGGCGTCAAGATGTTCGACATGCGGCAAGACGAACGAGCAGATTATGCGGGAGCAAGAGGAGCTTGTGAAAGAGGCTGGCGGCGAGAACAAGCAGGAGAAAGTGCCCGAAGAGCTGAGGCTGGCGTACAGAGAAGATCTGAGTAAGGACAAGGGCAGCGACCAGACCGAACAGAAGATGCGCGAGAGCAGTGCAGCGGACGTGCCTGCAGCTGTATCGCCGCCTGCAACTGACACCCAAGCCCAGGAGCCAGCATCTACGACACCCGCGGCAGGCAGCTCCCAATCCATACTACCAGCAGCACCTCAGCCAGCAACACCTGCAGTCGCTCGACAACAACGTCCTCGAGCGCCCCAATACGATGATCCTCTTCTACCGTGGCTGGACAAAGCCATATACGGCGTCATCGCCGCCCTTATCATCCTTGTCTATAAGAAGTTCGTGGTGTGAAGAGGAGCAGTCATGCAGGGAGTTCTGGAGTATGGCACTCATCACGTGCGATTGGCGTGATGAAGAGATACCCATGTTTGCTACAATGGCTCCTGTAGAAGGATCACATTTGGTTCCTCTCATTTCGCAGCTCTTCGCACGGAGACTGCCACTCATCGATCAGCGCGCGACTGTACAGGGCCCGCAATCTCTTCTGCGCGTTGTGGATAAATCCTCCATAACTATGATTTGTAAGGTCGACATGTCACTCGACTTGTAACAGTGGCGGCTTGGCACTGAATGCAACTTCACGAAGATGAGAAGAGAACGAGAAGGATCGATGTGGTGACGAAAGGAGTTCTTTGACGTACACTGCAAATGGACCAGGTCATTTGCCGCTTGACACATTCACTCGCTCGCGCTATCACGTCTGGTCACGTCTGGTCTCTCTTCACTTGGCAGTAGCCCCAATGTCCTCGTTTCCAGCGACAATACCAGCATCAAGAAAAGTTCAGTCCTGCAATACCTGCGGCCTGACCTCTAGCTCACACGGGTTCGTTCTTGTTGCCGTCGGATCTACAGTGACCGTTCACTGGCAATTATCACCGTATCTTTGGCGATAGTGAGGTCACTATATTGAAAGGAGAGGGACACTAGACAAGCCCAAGGAAGAGGGACACGCCTGCTCAGATGGCTACGGGCGAGGCTCTTACGACTCAGCGCGGCACGGAAAGAAAGGCTGTAGAAGTCGAGACAGATGAGCCGTCATCGACTACAAGCAAGAGAGCCAAGTGAGGAGTCATTGGTGGTGCAAACGTCCCTACTACCACTACTGGGACTCGGGCAACAATGAATCTGTCACCGGAACGATTCCCGGCGCACCAACCGCATCTAGGGCGATGAGTCGACCTGCTAATGGGGACATGGCTCCTCCACGGTCCCTTCACTTCACGCTCTTGCAGGCACCAGTAATGTGTCGACAGCTTCTTCAGCAAACACTGGCATTCGTAAGATGTGAAAGATGAAAAGGATGTGGGAGGAGTTCCTACCTGGGTACATCTTCTTGTGCATACGACAACGTAGATGCGCTCGTGCGATCCGCATGGTCTTGGCGAAAAGAGCTAGAAAATTGGAGGATTCAGATGAGAATCTGCTTTCTCCTATTCGCGCCTTGGTTCGAGCTCGAGGGGTTCACTTCATGCCTCGCCATGTTATAGATTTGATCGTGGAGCATCGTCACTGAATCCAGGAACATCCTTCAGATCCAACAATGGATTCGGATGGGGATCAATGGTTCCCAACTGTGCTCCTGGCCTCCATTTCCACTTCTCCGCAGTCTCTGCATCAAGGTTCCCTTCGAGCATGTCGACTACATATTTACCGATAATGGGCATGAATTTAAATCCATGAGCAGAGCCACCGACTGCCAACTTCAAGCCAGCATGGTTAGGATGAGCGCCAATCAAAAAGTGGTAGTCAGGCATGTCAGCGTCCCAGCAGATGCGAGTCTCGACCCAAGGACGGTCTGCAAGTGATGGACAGAATTCTCGAAGCCAGGTTCTTAGCTGGTCATCAATGGGCTTTGGAATATTGTCCTGTGGATGATCTGACCGATAGCGCGGCAACGATACCCCATGGTGGTACCTTGAGTAATTCGTAACGAAGTGCACGGCGCCCACTTTGACGAGTCCATCTTCTTGAGGCGGGAAAAGGATGCCTACTACGATCAGACACTGTAAGAAAATGTGGACATGTTCAGACTGACCTCCTTCAAGATGATCGACGATAGGTAGTGATGCGTAACTTTCGACCTCATCTGCTGACAACTGGATGTGCCCGACTGTATGCCCTTTGGCAACGAGCTGGCCCTGCATATCCAGAATACTAGCAGCGGCGGCTCCAGCAGCTAAGATTACTTCGTCTGCAAAGTGAGCACCACCGTCCGCACTGCGCGCTCCAACACAACAACCTCGCTCATCAAATAGCAGTCGGGTCACATGGCCTGCTTTGCCACTCACATAGGCAACACCTGCTTTCTGTGCGGCAGCAGCCATCCTTTGCAACGCCGCCCGCGCGTTTGCCCATCCTGCAGAGGAGTTCCAATATGTCTGCCAACCTTGCATAGGTCCACTGTACGCTGGAAATCTTTGCCGCACGGCGTCGTTCGAAAGGTATTGTGCTTCCTCGAATCCGCGCTCTGCAGCAGTCTTTATGGAACCTTCGATAAAAGGCAGACTCTTTGCTCCAGCAGCCATGAGCCAACCGCTTCTATGATACAGGCCAGCGAATAAACCTTTGGGATCACGCCATACTTCGATGCTTTCGGTGGCCAGGTCAGCATAGAGCTGATCAGGATAGTCTGCGCGAATGATCTTGTTGATGTCGTTGCCGGCAGCTTCCTGCGAGGGAGGCGCCCAGCGGTCCAGGACCGTCACATTCTTGTAACCTCGTTTTGATAAGTGGTATGCTGTGCTTGTTCCGAATGTGCCTCCCCCTACAATCAATATGGATGGCTGCTTGTCGTCGCTTGCGACCATGATGACTTCTTGCTTATAGTGCGCTCATCAGTTCTGCTTGAGTTTTGCGAAAATGCATGTATTCCACATGATAGAATCGATCAAAGCCTGGTGTTGCAGCGTCCACACCCTGGTTTGGTGCCCTGTTCGGCCGAACGAACGCTATCTTGGCCGCTGTGGCATGCGGCGAAGACAGCCATGTAGGACAATGGCGTCCTCAAAATAGAACGGCAAAGGGGACAATCTCAAGTCCAAACCAAGAACGATAAGACGCTTCGCCGCGGGCCGGTAGTTCTGCATACCACCTGGGCAAGAGGCCTCAGGACGTTCGACAAGACAAGCCACATTGACGCTCCCACATCCTCTGAGCATGAGTTCAAAGCGCCCAAGTATTGGCACGAGAGCAATGTCGAATTTCAACAAGTCATTTGACGGCCCAGGTGTACAGCAAATCGTTTCGAGACAGGATGGAGAGATCAAAGATGTTGCTGCCGACGACATTGAAACTAGGGATGGCGAGTATCGAAGGAGCTTCACCGCAAGACACATCCATGTGCGTGATCCTGCTGCCCACAAGAAATCGTGATGTGTGCTGAGCAAGATAGATCATTTCCCTAGGTGGCCAGATTGGCGCAGGACTCTTCATTAGCTCTGGGAAGAACCTCCGTGACGGGGGCCCGGCGACCTTGTTGTTAGCATTCGCAACAGTCTGCACTTGCGTGTTTGCGGTATTGAACACCGTCTCTGAGATGACAATCGCGTTTCCGACATCTGGTAACTACATCGATTACGCAGACCGTTTCGTGGACCCAGCTCTAGCCTTTGCGGGAGGATTCAGCATGTGGCTCGGCTGGACAGCCATCGTCGCTGCTGAAGCAACATTCTTTTCCGTGATCATCAACTATGTGAGTAGTTTGCGAGGCTGTGCTTGATCTCCTATACTATGGCTGATACCCTATGTATAAAGTGGGCCGAGAACAGAGTCAACGATGCAGTCTGGTACACCGTCTTCTTGGTTATCATGCTCGTCATCTTTGCGCTTCCGAATACCGTGTTTGCGTGGTTCGAATATGCTACCAGTATCATGAAAGTCTTGGCGCTGTTCATCTTCATCATGGCAGGCTTCGCAATGGTACTGGGCGCGGGACCAAATGGCTATGTTCATCACGGTGAGACCTGGTCAAATGGTTTAGCATTCAGGAACGGCTTCAAGGGATACAGCAACTCGGTCCTGCTCGCAGTACTAGCGATTGGCGACAACACTTTTACTGGATTCCTGGCCGGGGAAGCGAAGACACCTCGATTCTCCATCGCTCACGCTGTCATTCTGATACCCATCCGGGTCACGGTCCTTTACCTCCTATCAATGCTGTTCATCGGCTTGCTTGTACCAGCGACAGATCCCCGGCTCCTTGGGGGGTCTGGAATTGCGGCCTCGCCATTCGTTATCGCTTTGGATGAAAGTGGTATACCAGGTCTGCCGGAGCTGCTGAATGTAGTCATCATGTTCGCGGTTGCCGCCATCGGAGCCGAATCAGTCTTCGTGGCCTCAAGGATTCTACGGGCCATGTCACACCAGCGCCTGATACCGTCTTGGGTAGCTCATGTAGATCGCAAGGGGCGTCCGAGATGGGCTTTACTGATTACATATACCAGTGCGGTCGCCTTGACATACTGCAACCTCAGCGCTGGCGGAATTACGGTGTTCAACTGGCTCGCGCAGATCGCAACGACCGGCTACTTCATGGTATGGGTCGTAATAGGTGTGACGAGCTTTCGCTTTCGGGCGGCTTTGAAGGCACAGAATGACCCGCTTTTTGACCAGCCATATGCGTGGAAATGTAAATGGTGGCCATTTCCGCCGGCGTGGCTTCTCCTCTGCTGTTCACTTTATACCGGCTGCTCGTTTTATCTGGCATTGTACCCTATCGGGTCCAACACGCCGTCGGCATACTCGTTCTTCCAGTACATGATCGGGACAGTGTTGATCGTGGGCACTGGCACTGTGTACAAGGTGGTTGTCCGGACGAAACTTAGGGATCCGAGCAAGGTGGACCTCCGCACCGGTAGGAGGTCTTTGAGCGAGGATGAGATCAAGATGCTGGATGACTACTATCATCAATCCAGGTGGCGCAGGTTCCTCTCGTTCCTGCAGCTCTGGTGATAGCATTAATGGCTGACCCAGGCTCACAAGATGTAGTGATTGGCGGGGCGCTAGTGGGTGTTACCGCGGCATTGATGTGGAGTCTTGGACTGTGCCACCTCCGGGAGTGCTGTGCTGTACATGTACAGTACGCTTCGCCTCGAACCGGTGAAGCAGCCTACTGAGGCCCCAGCTACTGCGCTTTACAACACATCATTCCCGCCGCCATCAAGAGTCTCGCAATCGGACTCTCGACCGCTGCTAGAAGGCCAACATGTGAACGTATGACCAGCCACCTCCAGGGCATCCTCACCGGCCGGACGCCGAGTGGCACTGCGAATGTTGTCACCACTTTCCAACCTCCCGCTCACTACTCATTGTGCCGTGCAGTCATGCGATTTATGACCCGTTACTGCCGATCGGCTTCAACGGCTCAGTCTGCAAGGCGAGGCAGCTCCAGTCTGGTCTCTTGATTGCTTTTGCCCCTCGCGAACATTCACATCCCATCGAAAAAGGCACGTTCGACCGGTTCATGCCGTCAAATTGACAATCTCAGCGATTACGGCCGGCATTGTCATCCCATATGATGAATATTACCGCAGCATCAGACGTCATTCAGTGAGGCCAGGGCGTCCGGTCGGTCACAGCCTCCTCCATGTGGCCCGAACGTGCTTAGGTGCTCGCCAGCGATGGAAGTTCACAGCAAACAGTGAACTTTTGTCAACAGACCGGCCTCAAACGACCATGCTTCAAGTATGCGATAGGGATGTTTGTCGTATCGGTGTCTCCGTTATTGGACCGGATGCGTGGACTGAATGGATCATCAAACCAGGGGGAAGCGGCTGACTTTGTGCTTCATCCAGTGCTGAGCGCCAAATCGTCGCCCGGCTCTATTTCGAAATTCAAGAGAACTGCTCAGTGTTCACAGTCACATCGGGCTTGCCGGTGGAGCGTGGCAAGGAGGCGCTGTCACGATTTATAGTCATCAAATGCATCCGGCAATATGAAGAACGAGGTTAGAAGGTATATGAAGAGATCAATGGTACTGAACAGCTTTTCATTGTGTCTTACGATTCAAATCTACTCGATCGTCACCGCCAACGACCACTCATTGACACTTTAATTCACTACCACTAAACCAGGCTTTGCACCTCAACAGAAGCTTGGAGCGGCCGCGTCGTGAAGCCACTATCAAGACCATAGGACCAGCCATTCCATTTGCAATTCAACTTAGAATGACGACAATGGGCCCGCACCAGCAGCCAAGAGAAACCATTTGTGGGAAGACTCGACCAGCACAACTATGCGGGATGAGAGAAATCAAGGTATGAAGGTCGGCAATGGACCAAGGAGATGAATTGACCATGAGCAGTATCAAAACGTTTTGCGTCATGATCCACAACCAAGAGATCCGCCTCCAAACAACTAGGGCGATTCTCTTTCGGAACATGATATGGAAGCCTGCGAGACCTCACGGCAAATTGGCAAGACGGGATCTGTATCGCCTAAAATACCGTGATAAGGAAGATTTATAGACGAGGTAGCTCATGGCAAAGATGATCTACTTGACGCTTCTGACTCGACATTGGAAGATCATAACATGGGAGAGTGAAAGCTGGAGCACGTGTATTACTAGTAGAGACACTTGGTGTGCTAACACATGGACACAAAACATTGGCTGTATGTAGTTCAGGAGCTAGTGGCGGTTCTCTCAGCTCTCCATTCGCAACAACCCTAGAACACAAGAGCAATTCAGTCTCCCTCTTCAGCCCACTCCACTGTGGCCGTCTCAAGCTACTCATGATACTCGAGGGCTTCCAACATCATTCTACTTTTGGCCGGCTGTGTGCACGCCGCCTGCTGTGTTTTCCCATGTCCTTCTCACGTTCAGGAATTTTGATCCCATACTTAGTCTCTGGCCGTGGAGGAACAGCACCGGAGATTGCTTGTGTACACTCGGCCCTTTGGGCACATCATCTTCTGCGTTGATCAGTGCTGTGTAGGGCGATTCACTCCATCGAACCCTGCGAGAGGTGGTTTAAAAACCTAGCGGTAGACGAGTCGAGCTCAGTGCTCAGGAGATCAAATTGTCAACAGCAGATGAGGGCGAGCTCTGGCCGTAATAATGTGCGATGTGATCCACACCCGAACGGTCGATTCTCTTGTTCTGAACGGCCTTGTCGCGCATTCGAAGTACGGTGTTGCGAGCTACGAGCGCCGATGGAGTTGGCGATGGAAATTCATTGGAACTCCAAACAGCCGCTAGCTCCCGCTTCAGGACAGGGCTTACGATTCGTCGTTCTTCGAGCGACATCTTTCCTTGGCCCAGCTTCACTACCACGAACATGTTGATGGAGCGAGGACTCTCCATCGATCACTTTACGTATGGCAGGGGCGTGCAAGGAAGCTCCGGCGTCCGGTGAGGTCCCTCATCGATGATTGAGGCGGTACCTGTGCATTTGTGGCCTCACGGGCGTTGACCGGTGTGGCGATGCCAGGCATCTTCTCCCCAGCAGTACACAATTCGCCTGCTCAATTGCACGTCACTGCTGCATAATTCCACGCTATCTTGTTCGACCGGAACAGCCTGCAGAGATCTACTACAAGCATTCGATCCATGGCCGCTGGAGTCTGCGCAAGAGGCCCAGCAAAATGCCTATCAAGGTATTGCCTTGGCCAGCCTTGTGACCGCAGGGGCTACAGGGAGGCACTTCAAACTCTTCTCCCATCAATTGGTCTACATTCAAGGCTTACTGCTGCACATGACCCAACTCTCTGCGTCGGCATAGCCGCGAGAGGCTTGAGAGAAGTTTGGCATCAAGATCTTGACCGGCCTCGATCTTTGCAAATCATGCCAGGCAAGGCTACTGCAACGGACGGCAGTTGGTAGCTGCGATGCTGAGCCTACCTCTTTTCCTACTGGCTTCTCCGAAAAGCTTGTATGACCACGGCTATTCTTCTGTTCCAGATGGTCGGACGTCTCTAGCGAATAAGATACGGAGAAGCATATCTCTAGTGATCGATTGCCGCAAGGCATCCAAGAGAACGAGCCCCATGACAGCCGTGCCTCCCTATTGGAGTCAGCTCTCGATATCATATGCCTATATCTCACAGGCCATCAAGGATAGTACAGCAGAGATCCAGGGACGGGGAAGTACCTTGATATGTGTATTGTGAAGCTTCTTTAGCTCTCGGCTTGCCTGCTTCTGCCTCTGTATCCTCTGATCTTTGACCATGTTTTCCTTATATCATCTCATCACCTTTACCGCTCCTACAAGCAAGTCTTCGCTGGATGGACCATGCGAAACGTATGCTGAGTCGCCCTCTTGAGTGTCTTCGCAGGAATTAAAGCCGAAAGCTAGATGTGGTGCATTGCGGTCCTCAACATTCGCTTGGACAGCGTTTCGTCGAACATCTTCATCGAACTGATCACGTCCCTCTTACCCACATCATCAATATGCCGGAGAAGTTCCTGGCATCTTCAAGAACTACTGGTAGTCGATAGACCGTCTCAAGACGAAGACCATGCTCAACGAGAGCGACTGGAAAGTTGCCAGCGTGACCAGGCTGCGATTGATCTAAGCGCCCGAGACTGCTGCTGCGTCGGCTTCAACGGCGTTTGACTGCCCGGCAGACTTGTATAAAATATCAGTAGCTCACTTGACCTGACCTCGATGGGCGATAGGACTTCCACCACTTCCGTCAGTGCTTTCGCACCATACCATCATCTCTAATATCGGTTCGATCAGACGCTGGCTGGTAGCAACGAGCAGTCGACCACAGCAAGGCGCGCCGCGATCTATACGGAAACAAAGCCACCATCGAAGTCGACAGAGCCATGTCTTCTGTAGAACCTTCCATCACTTCCAGAGACGCCCCATCATTACAAGAATGTGTCGACAGGCGCAAGACTGAACCTGCGCCTAACCCGCACGGGCACAAGCCAGCTCCTCAGAACAAGCCATGGACTCCGGCCTGTGAAAGGAGTCGTGATGATACACTACTTATACGGGAGCCCTCTATCACAGTTCGCCGTCCTCAGCCGAGAGATCCTGGCGACGGTATCGAAGCAAAAGAAAGGATCTTGTTGAATAAAGGTGTTCACCAGCAAGCACGAACAACGGACTGTCAAGCTTCGCGCTGCACAAACGAGGGAGGAAGCGATGGATGACAAAGTCGACGGCACTTCAGCCTTGATGGCAGCGACGGAAGGAAGAATTATGCTACCGCTCATCGTCCCGGAACAGTCTTCTGAAGACCTATCGGCCCAAAAAAATACTGACTTCTGCGCGTTTCGTCTGGGTTTGACGAATCAGAGCAACATTCGCATTCAGGTACTACGAGGTTCCATTAGATAGCAGGCATCTTCATGCTTCCCAACAACGGCCCTCCACAGCTGAACACATCTCCCTCTGGACCTCCAAACAGTTCTGCATCATTAAAGTACTCTTCGGAGTAATCAATGTCCACGCACTTGTAGTTGTCCGGCGGAGAGCCTGTTCCTCGTCAGCGTCAAATTACGTTAATTGGTGCTGCAACCAGTCAAGCGAGAGACTTACCCCCATGAGGTCCAACATGAGGACAGTGAACCTCAGGCCTGACCTTAGTCAACACGAGGTGAATGATCCTGCAAGCAACGTTGTCGCCCCAAGCCTCGTCAAAGCTCCCGAAAGGCTTCTTCTCCAGCTTGGCGATACAGTCAAGACCATTCTTGTACTGCTTGTTCTTGCCCGCACACTGCTTCTGGATAGTCGGGCACAGAACAGCAGATGTGACCTTCTGGATTCCAAGGTTGGTAAAGTCTTGTCCAATGGCGATGCGGGTCCAAGTCTCCAAGTTGGGGATCCAAGCGTGATATTTCAACACGGCACCTTTGTCATCGAAGCGCCAGAATGCGACCTGTGATCTTAGCGTGATTCACCGTTTGATGTGGGCGAGTACTCACTTGTGCAAGCGTGGTCTTCGGTTTACTGTGGTCCAGAGCGCCGGTCTTGGGATCGACATGTCCCGTGCGCAGGTACACCAAAGAGGACGCAACCTCGGGGCAACCACTCGTGAACTCGACCACGTCAGCCTTGTAGAATGCTAACCCGTTTTCTTGCTCTGGCACCGGAGCGAGGGCGAAAAAGTACTCGATCGAATCATCAAAGCCCGAGAAGTTGCCCACGGGTGAGACTCTGCCTGTCGCTTTCTCGTTGAAGAGTCCGGGAGGTACCGCCTTCGCTCCTTGCTCGACTATCTTCATGTTGTTGGGGTACACAGTAGTGTTGTAGATGTGCTGTATCGTCTTGAGGTTGCGTTGCGCATAGTCTGGAAGCGCCCTTTCCTGGAGTGCATGTTCGCTGCGAGCGTGAGCTGAATGGCAAATGGTTGTCGTGAGCAATGCCGAGTGAATGAAGCGCGAGAGGAACATGCTGGACGAAGATCGAGGCTGGCTGAGATATTGAGGGCAAATCTGTGCAGTCGTGGTACGAATCCAAATTCAATCCACTCGAAGGATCCGACAATTATAGCATATCCAAATACGCCACATGGTCGTCGATATGTGACGCTATCTATAAGTCATTGTCGAACTCTGTGTCCCAGTCTCGAATCCCTGAGACGTGTCCCAGATGGGTTTGATAATAGAGCCTGTTCCGATGCAGGGATTTGACTACCTTAATTTTAATCCGCAGGCCAGTCTTGGTGATTTGTGTATATGGTCCTCATGCATACAGTGGCATCTAGATGTCCTTTGGAACGATGTTTGCTCAAGCGCATAACGCAAGTGTTTTTGAGAGCATCTACACTTTTTTTTCGCCAATTTCAGGTCGCTTTCTCCGGTGGAATCTGGAAAATACGAGAGTTTGCTTCCTGAGACCGTACCCACGAAACGAGCCCCAATCGTAGGGATATTCCCGAGCTGCAGGCCTGCTCATGAAAACCCAAAGCATATCGCCATTCCCCACTCTCCTGTGGCCGGCGCGAGCATCGCAATGATCTCCGATACACGCCAAGAGCGGCGAGGTTTCGTAGCTCGTGCCGGTTGCCTTGCATGCAGCCTCGTATGCAGCTTGGTGATGGCATTGTAGTGCACAATCATCAACGCTTCAGTAGAACTCCGGCCGAATGGCACGGTTTTATTGATGCCACCACGATCTAAGATGTTGCTTATCCAGAAGCAACGTGGTGTCCATGTGAAAGGGACAGAAACTGATCACGCTCATGTCCTCTAGTCTTCCTTCTTCTTCTCACCCATCTCAAGGCCCAGCTCTTCCAGATACTCCTGAACGACCTGTACAATAATGCCGTGATCCTGTTCCTGCTTCAAACCACTCACAACTATGACTGCCACTACGCCTTCGACACCTTGGACCCGGATAGGGAAGCCACCGCCGTGGATGGCGTACTCGCCTGATCTCGTGCCCAGTGCAAACTTCGAGGCGAAAAGGGTCTCGTCCCCTTTGAACTTGTTATGCATGTACCATGTAGAAGTCCCAAATCGCAGTACAGTGTTTCTTTTTCTCGACACCCACGAGTCATTGTCAGGCGTGGTTCCGGAATGCGTGGTAGCATGGAAAAGACAATGGTTGCCATGAGCGAGGCTAATATCGATTACTGTGGGCTTCGAGAAGTTCAGAAGGCGGGTTCGTAGACGCGAGCCGAGCTCCCATGCGGTATGTGCGTGAAAGCTAGGGAAGACCAGCGAATTGTCGATGATTGCGATCTCTTCGAGAACACGAGATGGTTCAGGTATGACAGGATCGCATGCCATGGTCGTCTCTTTACGCTGCGCGGGAGGTGTAGTTTAGGGTTGTGGTCCAAGACGAGAGGTCGCTTTCTTGCTCAGCGTGCATGCATTGGCCAAGGGGAGAACCAAAACATGCTCTAGACCCGCCGGCAGAGCTGCATGTGGTCCGCCCGAAGATTTCCAGACCTCACTTCCTATAAAGATTAAGGATATCCCTAATGAGTTTTATCACTCATTTCCTATATAATTAAATATAGTACGTAATATTACGTGTAACTACTTTCTATAAAGTAGGTTATTAGCTAGTAAATTAACAAAACGTGCAACCTATTCTTTTTATTATATATATATAGTTATTACCTCTAAGTTAGAACCTATATCTCTATAGTTATAAGCCTAGATTACTAATATAATATATTCTTCTAATAAATATTATAAGGACGCTATATAAATATAGGAAAGAAAGTAATATAATAGATACTCTAGCCTCGTTTAATAATATTATTTATAGATATAAGATTACTATAGAGACTCCTTAGTAATAAGGAGATTATTTATACTAACTATACTAAATATAATAACTAGGAAACTTAGGTATATACTCGCCTAATATAACTAAGTCTTAGTAAATATATCTCTTAGGGATATAGATTAGATACTATTAAAATCGAGGAACTAGGAGAACTAACCGCTCTAATAGTACCTTAGGTAGTATCTAATAAAACTAATAAGTAATAGAAATAATATAAGCGAAAAATAAGGATATATTCTATCTAGTTTAATAAATATAAGACTAATCGTCTATTTTATTAGGAGTTTCTTAAGAGTAAGCTACTCTTTAAAGAATATATAGATCGAACGATTCTACTAGCCTATCTAACTAAACTTAATAGAAGAAGATCCTTAATATATAAATAGATAAAGTTCGTTTATAAGAACTTAGCTCTAAGTACTAATATAAGAATATAACTACTCTTAAGGATACTAAATAATCTTATATAGGGACTAAAGTCTTAAGAGATAGAATAATATTTTCTTAAATAGATCGATCTTTAAAATAAGATAAGGATATATAATTATTAAAAAGAAACTTATTTTCTATATAATTTCTATAGAATAGTAGAGAAAAAGATCGATATTATTTAGAGATAAATCGCTATATTAGAAAAGAATTTAGGGAAAGTAATTAATAATATTAGAAGATTCTATTAGAGATATTCTAGTTATTTTAAAAAGAAGAAAATATCTTATACTATATTTATCGGCTAACTAACTAATTAACCTTAGTAATAACTATTTTAAAGAGATAAGAATAGGTTAATAAAGAAATACTCTATACTAATAGGAGTAACTAGAACCGATATCTATCTAAGCCTAGAGGAATATATAATTATTAATTATAAAAAGAGGCCGAATCCTCGTAATATAACTTATATATAATATAAGAAATTTAACTATTATTAGTAGTATCTAAAGGAAAATTATAGAAGATATAAGCTAAATACAAAGAAATTTAAGGACCTAGTAGCTATTAATATTATAAATAAGTACTATTAAAACTAGTCTAAGGAAGAGAAAGGAAGGCTACTATATAAGACATTAGGCTATATAGTATAAACCTTATATATTATCTTATTAAAATTAGATACGCCTTAAACGAATACGGTTAGAACTATAATAACGATATCTATAAGCGAGCTTAATATAACTAAGCGATCTAAGTAGATACTAGATAGAGGATCTAATATCTATATTATTAATAATCTAATACGCTTATTATTTAAAACTACCTTAATTCTATAAGATATTAGGATCTACTTAGGAATAGGAGTACTAAGAGTAGTTATATAGGGTATAGTAGATCTAAGAATTAAGGGAATAACTAGGAATATTATTAACCTAACCCTATAAGAAGTACTATATATTCCTAGATATTATACGAATATAGTAGCTTCGGCTCTAACTTATAAGAATAGATTATATCTAAATAAGAAAGATAATATTTAGTATAATTCTAATAGAGCTTAGGTAATAAAGATAATTAGATTCGATAGCCTACTATACTTTAACTATAATACTCCTATAGAATAGGAAGAATACGTAGTAGTAGATTAGCTAGTAGATAATAAAAGAAGGCTATTATAATTATTAGTATTTTAACTTAGTAAAAAGTATATAAAGACCTTTATATCTTATTTAAGAAAGGTACTTCTAGCTAGAAATCTAATATTAGAATACTAGTATTATATATTTAGTTATATATCTAGTAAGAGAATTAACTATCTTATAACTTCGACTAAAGGAGTAAAAATATCCTTAGTTAATTCTAAGATTCCTAATATTATAAGGCTACTACTATATAGAACCCTTAACCTAGCCCTATCTAGCCTAGGCTAGCTCTCTCTAACTAGGACTAGTAGTATATAGAGTAACCTCTTTTTACTAAACTCCTTTTGTTATATAAAAAGGAAGATTCCTTTTTAGTAATTAAAGTTATCGTAAAACATAACGCTTACTATTCTAGTAGTCCGCCTATAGGTTTAACTCTATAGATCTATACGATCCTAATAAATATAGTTTACTATAAAGTCTATACTTAATTAAAAAGAATATATAAAATCTTAAGAAGAAAGAGATATCTTATATAGATCCTAATACTATTTAGTAATATCTTAGTTAATATAATAGAATTTAAGCGAGCATTTAATAAAGATAGATATATATTCTATA